>ML265499.1:90249-129720 GCA_005239495.1 Nicotiana undulata
ATGTATATATATATATATATATATATATATATATATATATTTTATTTTGTATGTTATATACAAATTTTATACACTTTTTCGGTGATAGAATATAAATAATTTCCGGCTCAAGCTAAGAGGGAAAATAGCCCAGTAAATAATGGACTAGTTTTAAACCCCATAATAGATTGTATAATCCCATAAATGGGATCTGGGAAAAGTAGTGTGTACGCAGACCTTATCCCTACCATAAGGTAGATAGGCTGTTTCCAATAAAAGTGGAAGGTGCTTACCATAGAGCAACCCACCTTGTCAGTAGTTATCAGAAATAGAAGCAAAATAATATGTTTGCACAGAAACTTTGTTCATTAAACCAAACTGACAATGGATTTTTTGTGCTTTATCCAGAGTAATTCAGACGCGCGGCAACTAAAATCCCACTTGCTTAACTAATTTTAGTTTTATATTGGGTAGTTCATTAAAGGGGTAAAACGCTCTATATTAAAGATTCTTCATTTTCATTGCTCGAACACAGATTTTCGGTGCAGAAATCACAATCACTTCACTCCACACCTTAAGTCATGATTGGTTGATCACTTGGTGGTAAGTCTAATATGTCACTAGACCTGGTAAGATGGTTAAAAATAATAATTATCCATTCAATTCAATCCAATCCACTAAAAATACATTGGATAACTGACTTTTTAAAACGGGGTCGAATATGAATAATTACCCATATTATCCACTAGAAAAATGAGTAACCAATTGATAAAATATGGATAATACAATTATTGGAAAATTATTTCAGTAATGTTCTTTTGTTGCAAGGGGCAGCAAATTCATATTAGAGCTTGAGGCTAATGTGAAGTCATGAATGAATAATATGGTTATTCATTTTATCCGCCGGTTAACCCGTTTATTACCCGTGTTAAATATGGGTCGAGTCCGATAATTTATCCATTTTTTCCATTACCCGTTTCTACACAAAACCATATCTGACCCGACCCGCCCGTTTGCCATTCCAATATGTCACCTATCATGTTTCTTTTAGCCTTAAAAAGAACAATAGGTGTATGCATGTATATGTTACAACATGCACAGCGGAAGCAAGCATATAATTCAAGTATCACAAACATGTAAACTAGACAATGATTCTACGCGAAGATTGGAAGCACTAACCTCTTGAAAACGTTGCACATGTCCTACACAAAGTAAGAATTTAGGGCTGCAGTCTTTTGCTATGCTCCTTGTAAGATCTTGGACGAAATTGTTTGAGTGGCCAAAACAATACAACTCTGAAGAGTGAGTTATTAGGTGAAAAACGCCTTCCTTATGTAGACCTGAAATTAAGCCAAAAGGGGGCGCAAAAACGTGTAAGATTCTGCTAGTGCAAGTGATGGAATCTTACTCTAAGTCCATCTCCAACCCTTACCTCCATTTTCTCCTCCAAAATGCAGTACACCAAAATGCAGTAAAGTTACTTCAACCATTACTCTATTTTTACTCCAAAAAAGAATATTTTATTTTATATTCTTCTCTCACTTCAATATTATATTATTATCTTTATTTAAATTTTATTTTCTTATTTCTATTAAAGAAAATCTATCTTTTTTTTATTTTTACATATTCATCACATATAATTTAATATAAAATTATTTTATACCATAAATTTTTAAATGATATAATTTATAAGCAAAAATTATTGATTATATATATTAAAGGATAATTCAAATAAACGTGAAATCATTGAGATACAAGATAATTCAATATATATTACATAATGGTAAAATTCATATTAAATATTCAACTTTCACCTCTAGTATGCTTCCATAAATGATTTATTAATGCATTACGAAGTGCAAAATGAGCATCTTTATCCTTATTTTTTTTGTGTCGAGCTAAAAATTGCTCAAATCAATAATTTTCATCTACTACAATTTCTACCATTGGAGGTGGACATTCCCAATCATCTTGAATTGGTGCATTAAGATCATGTTCATCCTCTATTATCATGTTGTGCAGTATAATACATGTAGTTATCATGTAACACTTCTTTTCTCCAAAAAGGTGATGGTCCTGCAATAATTTCGAGACGAGCTTGCAAAATTCCGAATGCACATTCAACATCTTTTCGACATGATTCTTGTTTCATCGCGAAATATATTTTCTGTAGCCAACGTGGGTCACAAATAATGTATAAAAGAAGTCAACAATTTCCACAGTCACAACCACAACAATCCTCGGCCCCATTCACTCAATACTATAATGATTTTGGTGTATCTGAAAACGATATACCTCCCTACTAAGTTATTATGCTATTTACCGTAGTTTCAATTTTATGTATTTAATTTAGTGTATTTTCAATTTTATTGTATTTGCAATTTTAATCTATTTTTATTTAATATATTTTCAATTTTCACTTTTCAATATTAGCAGCATCTAATATTTTCACTTTTAGCAACATCTAATATTTTGTATTTGCACAATTCATTTTTTGAGATGATTATATATTTTTTGTACAATTATAACTTATAATAAAATTAACTTATAATTTTACGTAAAAATAATAAATGCACAAAAATTAATTTGGTATATATAAAGAGATAAATTAAAAGAGTTAAATAATAAAAATAATAATAAAATAAACATGAATAGTTGGAGGAGATGAATAGTGTCACCCCATATTTGGAGTAACACTATTCATCCCCCATTTTGGAGGCAAAAATAGGGGAGGGTTGGAGCTTCATTATGGCAAAAATTTCCCCCATTATGCAGAAATGGGGGATGGTTGGAGATGCTCTAACTTGAAAGGATGATTTTTCTCTCAAGTCACATTTTACCCAAGTCTGTCCAGGTTTTTACTAGGTATAGCATGGATCACAGAAACAATAAGAGACTACCAATTATAGTATTAATTCGAAATTTGGATGATTAAATCATACTATAATTAATCGCAGTTTATTCCACTAAAGATTGCAATTGAACTCCTCAATATGAATTTCAAAATTCATTAACACTTATTTTTAACTCCTCGTGTTAATATTATCAATACCAGTTAATTAAACTAAACCACTGTTAATTTAATTTAATCAACTAATTAAATTCTTTACAATTCCGCTTAAACCATTTCATGTGACGGATACAAAATCCACCGACCGGGTTTTCACATGAAAACTTATAAGCTTACATAAAGGGGTATCATCAAACTCAAAACCGAGTCACATATTCCATCAACTAATTATTATTTCACAAATTTTATTCGTTATTGTCCAATCTATTAGGCATACACTAACTCTGAATAGAGTTGTACCTTTTGATAAATCAAAACAATAAACAAATCACATTAATCATAATAACCATATTAAGATTAGGAGTATAAGCACATTTAATGAATCACAGAAAATGTTTTTATATATTCAGTACAAAAATATCTTTTCTCTTCTTGATCCGTTCAATATACACTAAGTATACAAGCACAAGAAGTTGGAGTAAAATCACTCCCATAATCAAGATAAATTATATGTCACGACCCCAAAACTACCCTGGCCGTGATGTCGCCTATCGCGATACTAGGCCAACCAATTCAATACTTAAACATAAAGCAACCTTTTCATTTAATTCAATACTATTCGATGTTTTCATAAAGTGATCATTTTTAGCATTTCGAACAAATACAGATAGGTAAACAATTCAACTCTGACACAAAACCCGGAGTCATCAGTCATGAGCATCTAAGGAAATACAAGTCTAACACACTATCTCTAATACAATATAAGTCTGGATGTGCAAGTACTAAAGAAGTAAGGAGTAGAAGGCAGGGTTGCGAACACGTGCAGCTACCTTTCAAATCTCCGCGAATCCCTGGAACAGGTAGACAGCTCACTCCGCCCTAGAAACTAAATCTGCACACAAGGTGCAGGGAGTAATGTGAGTACGCCAAGTCAGTAGTAATGAAAGTAAATAAGGTCTGAGCAACAAGAAACACATAAAATACGTCATCAAATCATAGTAAGTACAATCTTTCCTTCCAACAGTAAATATGTCAAATCATCGCAAAGGGTTGGTCGCGATCGCGTGAGAGAGTGGCATTGTGCTTCGCGAACGCGTGGCCAGGGTCACGTTCGCATAGAATAAAGGGAGCGGGGGAAGGCTGAGGTGGTTTCTCTACGCGATCGCGTGAGGCAGGCTGCGATCGAGTAGTGTTTATGTGGCAGTGAAATGCGATCGCTTGAGTAAGTACATGATCGTGTAAGGTAAAATGAGGGGCCGCGTTATTTTTGCTTCGCGATCGCGAGGGAATTTTCGTGATCGCGATGAAGAAATGCCTGGGTAGAATATTTAAAGTTCAAAATGAGGATTTTAGTCCATAATTTCAAAATTCAATAGGGAGCCCGGGAGAAGGCGATTTTGAAGGGGTGTTTTAGAGGAGTGATTAGGGTAAGTGTTCTTCACTCATATTTGGTTTAATTTCATGATTATGTCTTGATTTCTATCATTTAACTTAGGAATTTGGGGTGAAAATTGGGATCATTTATGTTGTGTTGGGTCGGTTGGCTCGGGTTCGGAGTGGTTGTGGGAAGAAATGAGACACTTAGTCTCCTAAGTTGGTTAAATAGTTGGAAAAGTCAACCAGAAGTTGACTTATAGGTAAATGATCCCGGAATGTGGTTTTTATGGCTCGGATAGCTTCTTTAGGTGATTTGGAACTTAGGAGTGTGTTCGAAATATTGTTCGGAGGTACGGAGTAGAATTAGGCTTGAATTGGCGAAATTGATTTTTTAGCGATTTCCGATCGGCAGCGGAAAATTAGCTATCGGGGGAGAAATGGAATTCCAGAAATTTGAGTAGGTCCGTTGTGTCATTTTTGACGTCTGTGCAAAATTTCATGTCATTTGGTAGGTTTCGACGTTGTTTGTGGAATTTGGAAGTTTCTAAGTTCTTAATCTCGAATCCGAGGTTGATTTGGTGTTTTTGGTGTTATTGTTAGTGGTTCGAAGGCTCGACTAAGTTTGAATAATGTTATGGGATGTGTTGGCATGTTTGGTTGAGGTCTCGAGGGCCTCGGGTGAGTTTCAGGTGGTTAACGGACCAATTCTTGGACTTAAAGGTTGGCAGATTTTCTGGTGTGATTTCTTTTGGTTTTCTTCTACGCGATCGCAGGAGTGCGTCCGCGATTGCTTAGCTGGGATCTGTGTTAGTTTGTTCTATTCGATCGCAAAGGGTTGGTCGCGATCGTGTGTGAGAGTGGCATTGTGCTTCGCGAACGCGTGGCCAGGGTCGCGTTCGCGTAGAAGAAAGGGAGTGGGGGAAGGCTGAGCTGGTTGCTCTACGCGATCGCGTGGGGCAGGCTTCGATCGAGTAGTGTTTATGTGGCAGTGAAATGAGATCGCTTGAGTAAGTACGTGACCGTGTAAGGTAAAATAAGGGGCAGTGAACCGGGGACTCAACTTACCCCCTCTTCCCAAACCGCATAACACCCTTCATGGGCGACACCTTCAGCAGAACCTTTTCCCCAACCATGAAAGATACATCCCGGACCTTCCGATCCGCATAGCTCTTCTTCCTAGACTGCACTGTGCGAAGCCGCTCCTGAATCAACTTCACCATATCTAAAGCATCCTGCACCAAATCTGTGCCCAAGAGTCTAGCCTCGCGCAGCTCAAACCAACCGACCAGAGATCTACACCTCTCGTATAAAGCCTTATGTGGAGCCATCTGAATACTCGTCTGATAACTATTATTATATGAAAACTCCGTGAGCGGCAGAAGCTGGTACCATGAACCCCCCGAAATCAATAACACAAGCGCGCAACATGTCCTCTAGTATTTGAATAGTGCACTCAGACTGCCCGTCCGTCTGAGGATGAAAAGTTGTGCTCAACTCGACCTGAGTACCCAACTCTCTCTGCACGACCCTCCAAAACTACGATGTGAACTGAGTACCCCTATCAGAAATGATGGAAACTGGAACACCATGCAATCGGAAAATCTCTCGGATATAAATCTCAACTTACCGCACCGTAGTATAAGTAGTACCAACAAGAATGAAGTGCGCGAACTTGGTTAGCCGATCCACAATAACCCAAATAGCATCGAACTTCCTCGAAGTCCGTGGGATCCCAACTACAAAGTCCATGGTGATCCGCTCCCATTTCCACTCTGCAATATCCAACCTCTGATGCAATCCACCTGGTCTATGGTGCTTATACTTGGCATGCTGACAGTTGAGACACCGAGCAACAAATCCAACAATATCCTTTTTTGTCCGCCTCCAACAATAATGTTGTCTCAGATCCTGATACATATTCGCGACACCCGGATGGATGGAATACCGCGAGTTGTGGGCCTCATCAAGAATCAACTCCCGAATAACATCCACATTAGGCACACATATCTGACCCTGCATCCTCATCACACCATTATCACCAATGACTATATCCCTGGCATCACCTCACCGGACCCTATCCTGAAGAACGAGCAAGTGTGGGTCATCATATTGGCGTTGTGATGACCCAAAGGGTCATCTTATGAATTAAAACACTATTATGGGCTCATTAGCCTTAAAAGATCTAATTTTAATTACCTCAATTTGCGTGCACAATCCGGGCGTGAAACTAGAAAGTTGTTATGTGAAAATATGAGAAATAATAATTTTTAGAGTTAAAATTTAGTCTTAGTTTGATTTGGTCAACATTTTAAGTAAACGGACACGGATCTATGTTCTGACGACCCCGGGAGGCCCGCAGTAAAATATGAGACTTGGGCATATGCCCGGAATTGAATTTCGAGGTCCCTAGCTTTAGAAATCAATTTTTGAAAAAAATTATTTTGCTGGATTTTAATGAGATAAAAAAAGGAATTAATATTTTGAACTCGTTGGTATCGGGCCCGTATTTTAGTTCTGGATCCCGGTACAGGTTTTTTATGATATTTAAGTCTTATCTGTGAAATTTGGTGGAAATCGAATTTCATTTGACGTGATTCGAACGTCCGGTTGAGAAATAGTGAAATGGAAGTGTTCTTGAGAAAATCATGAGTTTTGAGGTTAAATTCATAGTTTTAGGTGTTATTTTTGTGATTTCATCGCACGAGCAAGTCCGTATGATGTTTTTAGACTCGCATTCATGTTTGGTTTAGAGCCCCGAGGGCTCGAGTGAGTTTCGGGTAGGCTTCGAGATGTTTTTAACTTGTAAAAAAATCTGATGTCATAACAATTTCTGGTGCACTGGTGCTCCATTCTTTTTCTTCTTCAAAAAACAGTTTACAGCAACCATAACCTATTAAAACACCAACACCTCCCTTCACAGAACCAACTCGGGCAGCAACCATTTTTTTTTTCATATTTTCGAACTTAAAAGACCTAGAGGCGATTTGCTTCACACAAGTTCATCCCCAAAGTATTGGTAAACGATTCTAAACTATTCTCTTTCAATTACCCAATGTTTTTCATCACTTTTCAATCAAAAATCAAGGGTTTTCATGGTAGAAATTGGGGGTTATGGTAGAATTAGAGAATTTTGTAAAAATCAAATTTTGACCTCGAATTGGGGTCGGATTTCGAAACTAATTGCATACTCGAGCTCGGGGGTGAATGGGTAAACGAAATTTGGTTCGAACCCCGAGTTTGGACCAAGCAGGCTCGAGGTCAATTTTTAATTTTTTTTAGAAAACTTATGAAAACCATAGTTTGGCATTAAAGTTAGTTCCTTTAGCACTAATTAATAACATTGAACTAATTATGATTAGATTCGAGTGAGTTGAAGGCCAATTCTAAAAAAAAAGTTGTGCTTGAGCAGTGAGTGACCTGCGAATTCGAGGTACGTGCTTGGTTTAACCTGACTTAAGGGAATAGGAATCCCCAACTTAAATGTTATGTGAATTTGCATGTGTGTGGTGTATAGGAGAGGTGACGAGTATCTATGCACCACCAAATTATTTGCTGTATATGATCCCTTCCCCATTTCCAATTTAAGTGATCCCTAGTTTAATTGTTTTATGATCATTGATGCCTTCATGTCTACTTGGTTCGTCAACTTGTTGTTAAATATTGTTTCAAGTATTTTGAAAGTGTTACTTTTTCCTTAGTCACATTGTGTTACATCTGGTTGAGCTGGTTGTCAGCGTTACATTATACATTTCGCTTGGTTTCACTGTGAGGTGATAATTGGTGAAGTTTCTGAATAGTACAATTTCCTGTTTATGATAACTGAGACTTAAGTATTGCGGAAGTCTTGGAATCTGATTTGTGAAACTTTATTATAAATAAAGAGATGTGATTGTCTGGTGGGAACGGGTTGCACGCCGCAACTAGGAGTGATAAAGGTGGACAGGTGGGATCGGGTTTCACGCCGCAACATAAGAAATAAGGGTGATATATATATAAGGATAAGCAATAAGGGTGGACATGTGGGATCGGGTTGCATGCGCAACAAGGAGCAATAAGGGAGAATATTCATGTTTTTGCTGTTTATAAAATAAAGGCTGGAACACTCATTGTTTTATTATCATTATTTCATATTCTGCTCTTACTGTTATTTAAAGTGAAACTTGTTCTGTTTATAATTATTGAGACATAAATATTGTGAAAGGCTTTGACTTAAATTGTGAAAATCTTTTTTATAAATAAAGAGATGTGATTGTCTGGTGGGAGCGGGTTGCACGCCGCAACAAGGAGTGATAAGGGTGGACAGGTGGGATCGGGTTGCACGTCGCAACAGGAGAAATAAGGGTGATATATATAGGGAGGAGCAATAAGGGTCGACAGGTGGGAGCGGGTTGCACGCCGCAACAAGGAGAAATAAGGGAGGACATTTATGTTTTACTGATTTTTAAACACAAGGATTTGAAAACTTACTGTTTTACTTTACTGTTTATCATATTATGTACTTACAGTTGTTTTAAAGTGGAATTTGGAAATTTGGAAACTTATGTGAGAATTGGTTATAGCTGAGACCTGGAAAAGGTGGCTGAGTTATTTTATTCATTGCTACAGATTATTTTTTAGTTTAGTTTAGAATTTCCTTCTTGCTTTATTATATATTGTTCACAGGTTATATTGTTAATGTCCCGCTGTAGCCTCGTCACTACTTCGTCGAGGTTAGGCTCGACACTTACTCAGTACATGGGGTCGGTTGTACTGATACTACACTATGCACTTCTTGTGCAGATCCAGGTACCGATCATAGTTAGGTGAAATGTAGTAGCTGACATATTCGCAAGGAGACACGAGGTAGATCTGCTGGCGTCCGCAGATTCCTGGAGTCTTCCCTTTATTATTTAGATACTGTTTTATTTCATTCAAAACAGAGATACATTTCTTTCAGCCCAATTATTTATAACATTCTTTAGTAGTTCGTGAATTGTGACATCAGACTTTGGGTAGTTATATAGTTATATATTTAGTTCGTGGTTCGGTTTACTCCTTCGGTTATTATTCATGAAGTTATTTATTAGAAAATGTTAGATTCAACATTCATTTTTAAATTGTTCTTTTATTTGTAAGTAAACTTTAAAAAGGAAAGATTAATTAATTTCTAACATTGGCTTGCTAGCAAGTATGGTGTTAGGCGCCATCACGATCCCGAGGGTTGGGAATTTGGGTCGTGACAGGTTGGTATCAGAGCACTAGGTTGCCTAGGTCTCACAATTCATGAACAAGCTTAATAAAGGCTGAAGGATCGGTACGGAGACGTCTGTACTTATCTCTCAGAGGCTATGAAGTGAGGAACAATTTCACTTCTATTCTACTCTATCGTGCGAGTTTATTCTATCATTGATGATTGAACTCGTCTATTCTTGTTCTTTCGCAAATCTCGACAACACGCAATGCGTCTACAACCGGACAAGAAAGGGAGCCCCAATGACAGCTACAATTGGGGGAAGCGGCAGAGGCAAATCTTAGTCAAGAGCTCGAACATCAACACCTATTGTAGATCCTCAAGTGGATCTAGAAATTGATGTTCCAGCTTAGTCAGCACATGTTGGACCAGTTCAGGTTTCAAAAGGATTCATAGCTACTCCAGTGTTGCAGGACGCACTAGTCCGTTTATTGAGGTTGGACAAGTTTACCAAACTATTTCCACTCCATTTAAGTGGTACATCTTTTGAGGACCCACATGATTTTCTTGACCGCTGCTATGAAGTATTGCAGAACATGGGAATAGTTAAAAGCAATGGGGTTGATTTATATGAGTTGTGAAGTTTAACATTGTGGATTATCAGATGTTGTGACATATGACTTCGTGCCAAGTGGGGAAGTTGATCGTCTCCCGCCTATACCACTAAAGAGTAGCAAGTATAGGGGTCAATGCAGCTTTTACCCGAAGGGTCGGGATTGATTTCCACAGGGAGCTATATATATTGGAGTTGAGTGTCTAAGTGATCTAGTAGCGAGTTGTGTTCTCAGTTTCACTTCTCATCAAATGGTTTGGTGATTAAACTACGATTTAGTCTATTTGAAGTTACGAACTGGCTAACTAATATCCTTTTGGATGTTTTCTCAATAAATAAAGGGACTAGGGCTGCGACTTTCGCCTAGGTGAATACTTGACGGGATCTAAATCCTAAGGCAAAGACGTTATGTTAGGGATTGTGATATAGCCAATGCACAGAATTACTCACTCTATACCTCTCGGTAGCTTGAGTGACTTTGCCTTAATTGACTCCCTCGAGACCATTTGGGTGTCAAAATTGTGCAAGCAATATAGGCTCAAATCGGGTATTACTATCTCTAGGTTTAACCCTTTAATTTGGACTATCAATCTCTTGATTACACCCCAATTCCTTGTTGGACTGATTTTCCTAGACTCAAGTTCTCTTTCTCAAGAAGAACCCAAGTCAAATAGGCACAAATTCAACCACTAATTTAACGTGGAAAACAAAAATCAGTCCAAATATCAACTACCCATAAACATCTAAGCCTTAAATCAAGAGACCCATCAAATAACCACACTAGGGTTGAGCCACAACCCTAGCTAATGGGTCTAGCTACTCATAATAATAAAAGAAAACAAAGAAATAGATTAATAATAACCCATAAGATTTAATTACAAGCTAATAATTGAAGATTTAATGATAAACCAACTATAAAATTACTCAAAATAGTCTAATACAGCCATTCACGAGCTCTTCTTGAAGTTAAAGTACCCAAGCTTACCTAAAAATGGGAAAAGAAGTATTTATACTAGGCTGAATTTTCTGGACAAAAATACCCCTGCGGGGGTATCGTGGACCGCAAGAAATGGTGTGTGGCCGCCGTGAGGCTTTTTTGGTTCAAACTTCTGCTCTCTGAACTTGTCCACCGAGGGCCGCATAAAATGCACCGCGTCCGTGCTGGTTTCTACTGCGGTCCGCACAAAAAGGACCGCGGACCGCATTGGCATTAACCTCCAAATTCCCAGCTCTCTGAACCCCATCCCTGCGGATCGCATAAACTCGATTGCGGCCACCGTGAGGCCACTGCGGTCCACACATTATGCATTGCGGCTGCAATGCTTGAGTTTCCTCAATATGCACCTCTCTGAATCTCCTCACTGCGGACCGCACTAAATGGAATGCGACCGCAGTGGATCTGTTGCACTGTGCTTGGACTTGTTCTTGGTACTTGTGCATGTTTCACTCCTTTTTGAGCTTATTTTGACTAATTTTCACCTTTTTGACCAAACCCTGCAAATAAGTACAACATGTAAGCCTTTTGGGACTATTTTGTATACATTTTAAATCAAAACTCAAGTAAGAAGGAGTGTAAAATGAACTATAATCCCTACTTATCAACTCCCCTAAACTTAAGCTTTTTCTTGTCCTCAAGCAAACAAAATATGACCCACCTCTTAAGAGTAAATCCAAGAAAATTCAGCTTCCCTAAATTGACCTCTTCTAGCATCAATTGTGACTAACAACTGCCCTCAACTCAAATGAATCATTAACAACATTCGACCTTCTAAACACCATAGATTTAGTGTGACACAAGAGAATCAAGAGTTGAATCAACCCATCAAAGAAACTCTTTCTACTACTTTGGTCATTGTGGAACCCAAACTCATACTTCTCAACTCTCCCTAAGCAAACCTCACTTTTATAGTGTAGCACTCGGAACGAGGATAATGGAAACACACTCATCTCTCTCAAAGAAAGGTCTCAAGTCCGGCTCTAAGTACCATAAGCTTGCCCTTTATGTGAGTCGCCACTAATGTAAGCTTCATTCAACTCAAGATCATATAGGGCTTTTGCGGAGATATAGTGAAGGCTTTTGGTTCAAGGTAGGAAATATTTGGTCTAAGTTAGTTCCATCTTCCCTTAAGCACTTCATTTTGGCATACATTCTCTTGACTTTTTGAGTCATTAAGTTCTTTCTGAGGGGTTAGAGAGACACACTGTCACTCTTTCTTGTTCATTTCAAACCTTTTTTGTCCTTTCTAAACGTTCCACGCCTTTCATCTCTTTTCTTTTTATTGATTCCCTTTATTTCTTCTAGATTGTTCATTCTTTTTGACTTTTTGATTTTCTTTCTTTTTCATTGCCTTTCCTTTTCTTCATTTCGTACCTTTTGTCACTTTGTTGCAGTCCTCGTCTCTCCCCCAAACTTATGCTTTTGCCTTGTGCTAAGGAAAGATAGGGTGCCAAGAGAGGGTCTTAGAACGGGTAAAGGCTTGTATCGTGGTTTTGAAGGAAAAAGGTCTATGGCTCAAAAGGGTTGACTAGGGATATTATCATTGGCAGGCTATCAAAATTTTCAAGACATCATTCGGATCAAGGAGAGCCAATCACATCTCAAGTCAAACTACACTTAGGATTTCGCCTAGACAAACATTCAGGGCCAGTTCTAGACTAATGGCTCGGGACTTGGACTTGCAATTCAATTCTCACCACACAAGCTATGGGATTTCTAAAGAGACAGATTTGGGGGCCCACAACAACCTTAGCTAAGATTTGAGCAACACAATGGTCCCGAAAAACCACTTGATGATTTTCGGCCAACACAAGAGTCTCAAGGTCACAACTTTCACCATCCTATACACAACAATTTGTTTTTGACCATAGGATGGCAAATATGTTAGGCCCAAGTGAAGCTTTTCCTGAGGCACCATTACTCACTAGCTACTATTTACACAAAAAGAAAAAAGAAAACAAACTCAAACCCTTAAGAAGGTTGTCATGCCATCCATCATCGGGAAGAGCCACCCGGTTCACATAAATTCCACCTTTGGAAAGAACCGTGGCATTAAGAAAACCAAAGGCTTATTCCACGCAAAAATTCAAAACAAGAAGCTACGAAAATAAAATAAGAAGCTATGAAAGGAAAAATGCGGAAAGTAGAATAAATATATACAAGAGGGGATTTAGTCGAATATACATAAGGAGGAATGAATATATACATTAGAAGGTAACTTTATATATAGACCAAAGTTGCAAAGTACGAAAAGTAAACTAGAATGGTAAAATTATGTACATACCAAAAGTAAAAAAACAAACCATAATAAAAGAAAATAGTGTCATATATACAATCCAAATCATCCAAATAGGTCTACCCCCTCAAATAAGATCTAGCATTGTCCTCAATGCTAACTAACCAAAAATAGCTCAAAGTAAAAGAGAGAGAGTAAAAAGAAACTCCCTATTGGCCCTTCGTCTGCATAGGCTCATGAGTCTGGGTCCCTGGGTCCTTAGACTGATCGGGAACATGTATCTCCGACGGGACCTGGGCCTGTACTGGAATCTGGGGCTGACTAGAGGAACCTCCCTGCGGGTCCTCCAACTCTATCACAACATCATTAGTACAGGGAATTACCCTCTTCCTCTTTACTGGCCTCTCTGTCTCCTACTCCGGCTCAGGATGGGCTGCTGGGGCCGGGTCATGCAATAAGAGCTCCAAAGGCCAGTGATCAGCCTTCAAATTCTCTACCTCCACCCTCAACTTCTTCACCGACTCCTTGGACACACGAGTTTTTCTCATTTTCTTTGTCTCCTTAGAAAGCTCCTTCAATGCCTTTCCATGAGAATCCGCAGCATCCATGATCAACTTCTGGTTCTCTAGGAGCTTCTTCTAGTTTTCCAGAAGCTCCTTGAGAGTGTCCTCCACTGACTGTGGGACCTGCAGCTGAGGAGGTGCAGACTGGGCTGCCACCGATGTAGAAAGTACAGACAACTTAGAAGTGGCTGCCTGCATCCAGTTGTTGATACTAGCAAGGGTCTGGCTCAAGCGATGGGCAGTCAAAGGATATGCTGCAGATTAGGAAATGTCTGAGGAGTTAGAAGTGGAGGGTCCTGGGGCCATGTCTGGGGTGGCTAAAGGAGGCTGAGTAGGATCCACTACTACTAGTGGCTCTTCAGACTGGCTAGTAGAAGTAGTGGATTGGCCCTTGGGGTTCTTGCCTTTAGGGTTGTCATCACCCTGTAGGCTATACCAGGAAAAGGGTGCCTTCGGCTTTATCTTCACATCAAATTTCCTTTTTTCTAGCCCTTGATCCTCGAAGTACATGGTCAGGAAATTTGTAAAGGGGTAGGATCTATCACCTTCGTTCACCACCCGTGTAATCACCCTGGACATCACATTCCCGATGTTGATTGGGTACCCCACCATGATCGATGCCACCAATATAGCCCGGGAGATAGGAAGAGAGTTGTCGTGAGTGGTGGGGTCTAGCCTGCTGCACACAAACGTCTCCCACCCTTTTTCTTCGATGTTCAGGGTTCTCCTAAGAATTTTTACTCCCACTGTCAACCATTTTGGTGTGGTACCTGGGATTGACAAGTACTCTGCTAACCATGGACGGGCATCCTCCCCCAAAGCTAGCTTCTCTAAGTACAGTTCCTCATCTTTCTCCGGGAAGTCCAGGTAATCATTGATCGTTTTTCCATCAAACATTATTGTCAAATTTCGCACCTTAGTTACTTTAGTGCCCTTTTTGATGTGGGAAACATTGGTGTAAAACTCCTTGACTAAGTGCTCATTGGCCTCCACCACTTGTAATGTGAAATAGTCCCAGCTAGATCTCTCTCTGAACTACCTCAGCACATTGGGGTTGTGAGGCAAGAGGTCCTTTGTAATGAATTTTCGCTCCGGTATCAACTTCCTCTCGGGCCACCATTCTCTGAACTTGTGGTAGGCTGGTTCACTCACAAACCTTTTTTGCCATGCTTCCGGGTTCCTGGTTCTCTCTACTCCTCCTACTTGGGGCTCACCTCCTCCTCCTTCTTCTACGGGGTCCTCACCGGATAGTAAAGCTGTAGGTGAGGTAGAATAGGCATTGTCACTACCCACAGCTGATCCCTCAGACGACTCAGAAGCATTTTGCGCTGATGCTTGGGCAGTAGGGGTGCCCGGAGGTGTATCTCTCAATCTGGTCCTCTCCGGCCAGTCAGGAACAAACTCTGGCACGGAGTCTGAGTCAGATGCCTCCCGGGAGGGTACATACTCAGTTACCGAATGGGAAGCAGCTTAGCAATAGCCTTTATTGTCTTCCTGGTATCTTTGATAACTTGTCGGGTTTGGGGAGTCAATTTGAGCATGCCTTTTCCTCTACCCCAGGAGGACTCTCCTTTTCCTTGTTTTCTACCATCGCCTCGTGATTGAACCATTGTCTGCAAGTGGAATTCAATTGAAGCTTGTCAGTATCACAGTATTAGGTGAAACATTGCATAATAAGATTGCAGGCAGTTGAAAAT
This sequence comes from Nicotiana undulata, assembly GCA_005239495.1. Lineage (NCBI taxonomy): Eukaryota > Viridiplantae > Streptophyta > Magnoliopsida > Solanales > Solanaceae > Nicotiana > Nicotiana undulata. Next base: position 105,892 of record ML265499.1, read on the forward strand.
GAAAAGCAGAATTGCAGACTACGGACCGCACAAAATGAAGTGCGGCCGCAAAGAAGCTACCGCGGACCGCACAAAATGCACCGCGGTCTGCACTGAGGTGGGGGTCAGACTACCCACTCTCTGATAAAGGCCTCCGCGGACCTCACAAAATGGTATTGCAGTCCACATTAAGGCATCGCGGACCGCACAAAATCCACCGCGGCCGCGGTCCTTAACTTAAACCATTCTGAAGTCATACCATCGCGGTCCGCACAAAATGATATTGCGGACCGCGGAGAAGCACCGCGGAACGCACAAAATACCATCGCGGACCGCGGTAAACCAAGAACAGTAATACCAACCTAGGGTTTCATAAATCGACCCAATTTTAGCCTAAAATCACATATTATTGATCCCCTAGGTGTTTAATCAGTGTTTTTAACTAATTAGTCCTAATTTAAACATTATTAAGCAAAACCTACGCAGGGATTGGATGAAAAAGGAAGAAAAACAACTACTTAAAAGAAAATAACAAAGTTAAACAACTAAGAAAAATTAAAATTACCAGGGGTGAGATGCAATGTAGATGAATGAGACTTAGCAGTTGAATTCAAGCAGGTAGGAGTGATGAACAATGATTTTTTTCTATTCATATTGCAAAAGAGGGAAAAGTTCAAAAAAATGCCTCAGGCCCTATTTATAGAAAAAGGACCTAGGCCCCACTTCACCTACCCAGCGTGGACCGCAAAAAATGGCACCGCGGTCCGCGATACTCAGAATCACGAGCCGCTGGGGAGACGTCCATTGCGGACCGCAAGAAATGCAATGCGGCCGCAGTGGTCCACCGCGGACCGCAAAAATTGCATTGTGGCCGCGGTGGCAAACTTCAGGACTCCCCTTTTTTGATCAATCACATTGCGGACCGCATGGAAATGTTGCCCCCGCACTAAGGCCTTTGCGGCCGCGCCAAATGCAATGCGGCCGCAGTGAAAACTTCAGAGAGGTGCATGTTTTTCCAACTTAGTCCTGCACTACATCAAAACAATCCTACAACATCCACAACCAGTTAGTCCAAAAGCAAATCCTATACTACAAAGAAAATCAAAGAAAAAAAAAGAAAGACACATGGGTTGCCTTCCAAGAAGCGCCTGATTTAACGTCGCGGCACGACGCATGTTACCAAGTTCAAATGAATTTCATCAAAGCCACCACGTGGATATCTTCAAATTTTCCAAGATAAATCTTGACCTGGTGCCCATTCACACAAAAAATCTCCCCATTCTTGTTCTTGAGATCAAGAGCACCAAAGGGTGTAACCAACACAACTTCAAACGGGCCACTCCAGTTGGATTTGAGTTTACTCGGGAAGAGACGAAGTCTAGAATTGAAAATAAGCACCATGTCTCCCACCTTGAACTCCCGGTCTTTGGCATATTTTTCATGGAGATACTTCATTTTCTCTTTGTACAAAGAGGATCTACTATATGCATGAAATATGAACTCGGCTAGCTCATTGAGGTGATCAACTCTGAGATTTGCAGCTGTATCCCAATCCAAATTCAATTTCTTCAAAGCCCATAGTGCCTTATGCTCCAATTACACCAGAAGATGACAAGCCTTTCCATACACCAACCGGTAAGGAGACATACCGATTGGTGTCTTGATGGCGGTCCGATAAGCCCAAAGAGCATCATCAAGCTTCCGGGACCAATCAGTCCGATTAGCATTCACTGTCTTGGCCAAAATATTCTTGATTTCACGATTAGACACTTCAACATGGCTACTTTCTTGAGGATGGTACGGAGTAGACACCTTATGATTGACTCCATACTTGGTTAGCAATGAATCGAAGGCCCTATTGCAAAAATGAGACCCCTCGTCACTGATGATCGCACGGGGTGTCCCAAATCTTGTGAAAGTATGCTTCTTCAGAAAACCAACCACACTTCGTGCCTCATTATTGGGCAAAGCCACGGCTTCAACCCATTTCGAAAGATATTCCACCGCAACGAGTATGTAAGTGTTTCCACATGAGCTAACAAAGGGCCCCATAAAATCAATTCCCCAAATATCGAAAATATCCACCTCAAGAATTGTAGTGAGAGGCATCTCATCTTTCTTGGATATGCCACCCATTCTTTGGCATTCATCACACCGCTTGACCAACTCACTAGCATCCTTGTACAAATTAGGCCAAAAGAACCACAACTTAACACTTTTGATGCAGTCCTTGCCCCTCCATGATGACCACGATAAGGTGAGGAGTGGCATGACTCAAGAATTGACCATTGCTCTTCTTCAGGCACACAACGCCGGATGACACCATCATTTCATATCTTGAATAAGTACGGTTCATCCCAATAATAATCCATGCTATCCCGTCTAAGCTTCTTCCTTTGGTTAGAAGAGAGCTCAAACGGGACAACACCGGTGACAATGTAGTTGGCGATGACCGCGAACCATGGCATTTCTTGCATAGTAAAAGAGAGAAGTTGTTCATATGGGAAGCTATCATCAATCTCACGCCCATAACTAGGTCTCCCTTGATCCTCCAAATGGGAGAGATGGTCGGCAACTTGGTTCTCACTCCCCTTTCTATCAATGATCTCAAAATCAAACTCTTGAAGCAATAACACCCACCGCATAAGTCTAGCCTTGGAATCCTTTTTCATCATGAGATACCGGAGCGCCGCATGGTCAGTGTGAACTATGACCTTGGCACCTATAAGATAAGGACGGATGTTCTCCATTGCAAAGAATATATCCAACAACTCTTTTTCGGTGACGGTGTAGTTCATTTGGGCGGAATTCATTGTCTTGCTTGCATAGTAAATGGGGTGAAAGATTTTGTTCACCCTTTGTCGCAAAACCGCACCCACCACCACATCACTTGAATCACACATTAGCCCAAAAGGAGAGCTCCAATCTGGCACAGTGATAATTGGCGTGGTGGTTAGCTTGTGCTTTAACAACTCAAATGCACTCATGCAATTCTCATCAAAGTGTAACTTGACATATTTCTCTAACAACTTTCAAAGAGGATTGACCACCTTCGAAAAGTCTTTAATGAAGCGCCAGTAGAACCCGACATGCCCAAGAAAGCTACGGACTCCCTTTACCGAAGTTGAAGGTGGCAATTTGGAAATGACCTGAATCTTGGCCTTGTCTACTTCAATTCCATTCCTGGAGATTTTGTGGCCCAAAACTATCCCTTCTTCAACCATAAAATGGCATTTATCCCAGTTGAGCACTAGGTTGGTTTCTTCACAACGAGCGAGGTCTTTATCAAGATTGTTCAAGCATTCATAAAAGAAGTCCCCAACCACGCTGAAATCATCCATGATACCTCTAGAAAGTTTTCAACCATGTCAGTGAAAATTGCCATCATGCACCACTGAAATGTAGCGGGTGCATTGCACAATCCAAAAGGCATCCTGAAAAAAGCAAATGTCCCATAGGGATAGGTGAAGGTTGTCTTTTCTTGGTTCTCCGGAGCAATCAAGATTTGGTTATATCCTGAATACCCATCCAAGAAGCAATAGAAAGCTCTACCCTCAAATATGTCAAGCATTTGGTCTAAGAAAGGCAATGAGAAGTGATCCTTGCGAGTCACCTTGTTCAATTTGCGGTAATCCATGCATACCCGCCAACCTGTGACCGTCCTTGTTGGAATAAGTTCATTCTTGTCATTTTGAACCACGGTCATGCCACCCTTTTTTGGAACACATTGGATTGGAGAAGTCCAAGCACTATCAGAAATTGGGTAGACGACCCCTGCATTAAGCCACTTGATTATTTCTTTCTTCACAACTTCTTGCATTGCTTCATTTAGCCTCTAATGAAGTTCTACGGAAGGCTTTACTCCATCCTCGAGAATGATTTTGTGCATACAAAATGCGGGGCTTATTCCCCGAATATCAGCAAGTGTCCCTAATATGGCCTTCTTCCTCTTTTGTAACACTTTGAGAGTAGATCTTCCTGCACTTTGGTTAGAAAAGATGAAAGTATAACATGTAAAGTACGATAAGGACCAAGAAATTCATACCTGAGGTGTGGTGGAAGTGGCTTCAATTCCAATGTAGGTGGCTCTTCAATTGAAGGCTTTGTCGGAGGAGTTTTCCGATTCTCTAAATCCAAGGATAACTTTCGAGGACCATATGAATAAGAACCCATGCCTTGTAGAGCATTGGTACTCTCGATCAAGCCATCCACTGCAATATCATCATGATTCAATAAAGCTACCTTCACGGGATCTTCAACATTTATCATTGAGCTTGTTTCATCAATCATGACCTCGGTGACAAGGTCCATGAAAGAACATACTTCTGTGCTATTAGGGTGCTTCATTGACTTGAAAATGTGGAATACAACCTTTTCATCACCCACCTGGAAGGTGAGATCACCGGCCTCCACATCAACTAACTACCCCGTAGCAAGGAAGGGCCTTCCCAAGATGATAGGAACTTCATAATCCACCTCACAATCCAAGAAAACAAAATCTACGGGCAAGATGAACTTGTCAACCCGCACCAAAACATCATCAATGATTCCTAAAGGCCGCTTCATAGATCGATCCTCCATTTGAAGACGCATGGAAGTAGACCTAGGTTGACCAATCCCCAAAGTTTTGAAAACTGAATATGGCATCAAGTTTATGCTAGCTCCGAGGTCAGACAATGCTTTGGCGAAATTCGCGCTACCAATTGTGTAAGGAATGGTGAATGCCCCGGGGTCTTCAAGCTTGGGTGCCATTGAGTGCACTATTGCACTCACTTGGTGAGTCATCTTTATAGTTTCGCACTCCATTGACCTTTTATTTGTGACCAATTCCTTCATGAACTTGGCACACACAGGCATTTGCTCTAAAGCTTCAACAAAAGGGACATTGATAGATAAACTTTTCATCACGTCGATGAATTTCTTGAATTGGTTGTCATTCTTTTTCTTGGCCATCCTTTGAGGGTAAGGAAGAGGAGGCCTAGGCAATGGGGCCTTTGCTTTTGACACAATCGGCTCAGGAATGTCAATTACGTGTTCCCTAGACGGGTTCACGTCACTTTGAGTTTCCTCCTCATGATCATGAATATCAATCCTCACTTCACTAGTTGTTGGCTCCTCAACTACATTATCAACCTCAATCAGAACCTCATCATTTGGCAAGTCATCCTCATCACCAACAACTCTCTTTTGTTTTGAAGAACTAGCCTCACCGCCTCGTCCACTCCCTGTGGTCACCGCCATGGCGTGACCGGTATTGTTGTTGTTGTTCCCACCCTTGGGGTTCACCACCGTATCACTTGGTAGTTCTCCCTTCGGGTGTGTGTTCAAGGCTTGAGATATTTATCCCATTTGCACTTCAAGGTTTCGAATGGAGGTGTTATGGGAGGCAAGTTGAGCATCCGAATCCGCTTGCGATCCATTATTTGTTTGAAAATTTTCTCAATTCTACCCATATCATTACTTGAGGAACCTTGGCCTTGTTATTGATAGGGGGTGGATTGTTGGGTTGTTGGTACATCGGGGGATTTTGAAAGCCCGACCCCCGGTTACCGTTTCCAACCCTATTGTTATTATTATTGTTCCCGCTCCAATTATTGTTATTGTTGCCTCCCCATTGTTGATTTTTGTTCCCCCAATTGCTTGAATTGTTGTTATTGTTCCAATTGCGTTGCCTTTGATTGTTCCAATTTTGGTTGTTGCCTTGATTGTTCCAATTTTTGTTGTTGCCTTGATTGTTCCCTTGCCCTTGATAATTGTTGGCATACATGACATCCTCATCTTGATCATCATAAGCATCCTCTTGACTATACCCACCGATCCTTGGTCACATTGAACATTGTTGTTTTGCATTTGATTTCCACGAGGTCTTCTCTTGTTCACCAAAACATTTACCCCCTCCATAGCATTCACTTGCTTCGGCCCTTGTAATTGGTGAAGCTATGCCTTAGAAAGTTGATTCATGGTGGTGGTAAGCTCGGCAATTGCTTGCCCATGTTCTTGAAGTTCTTTGTGAAGACCATTAACACCTGGATCACCCTGAGGCACATTTGCTCTACTCTGCCATGCTGACTAAGTGTCAGCCATTTCATCTAACACCTCACATGCCTCATTGTATGGTAGCTTCATGAAGTTTCCCCCAGCTAATTGATTGACCACACACTGATTGGTGGTATTTATGCCTCAGTAGAAGGTCTGTTGTATCATGGCCTCAGTCATGTCATTGTTTGGACACTCCTTTACCATGGTCCAGTAGCGCTCCCAAATCTCATGCAAAGGCTCATTTTGCTCTTGCTTGAAAGCCAATATTTCATCTTTAAGCTCTACCATGTGATTAGGAGAGAAGAATTTTGCAGTGAACTTGTCTACCAGCTCATCCCATGTGGATATGGAGTGGTTGGGAAGTCGCTCCAACCAGTCTAATGCTTTCCCTCGGAAAGAGAAAGGGAATAACCTAAGCCTTAATGCATCCTCTGAGACGTTTGTTTGCTTGCTCCCCCAGCAAGTATCAACAAACCCCTTTAAATGCTTATAAGCATTCTGATGTGGAGCTCCTGTGAAGTACCCACGCTGCTCCAAGAGTGTCAGCATCACATTTGTGATTTGGAAGTTATCCTCCCAGATGCTAGGCGGGACAATAGCACTCGTGTACCCCTCGTTTGAAAGTACCCGAGGGGAAACTTTGGGTGGTGGAGGCGGAGGAGGGTCTGGAATATCCTCATTAACATTGTCCTGTCGACCCCGTCTTGGAGGTGGTACTTGATTTAGTTCATTTTCTCCATTGTCAAACACCTCCTCCCCCGGAATAATATTACCCAAAGGATCCGCCATTAGTACCTGAACTGATTCAACACACAAGTTAACAAAAGAAGGAAGGAAAAACACACTACACCACTATTTATGTAGATAATCAACATCGTAAAAGCTCCCCGACAACGACGCCAAAAAGTGATTGGCTCCCGCCTATACCACTAAAGAGTAGCAAGTGCGGGGGTCAATAAGGTTTTACCCGAAGGGTCGGGATCGATTTCCACAGGGAGCTATATATATTGGAGTTGAGTGTCTAAGTGATCTAGTAGCGCATTGTGTTCTCAGTTTCACTTCTCATCAAATGGTTTGGTGATTAAACTATAGTTTAGTCTATTTGAAGTTATGAACTAGCTAACTAATATCTTTTTGGATGTTTTCTCAATAGATAAAGGGACTAGGGCTGCGACTTTCGCCTAGGTGAATACTTGACGGGATCTAAATCCTAAGGCAAAGACGTTATGTTGGGGATTGTGATATAGCCAATGCACGGAATTACTTACTCTATACCTCTCGGTAGCTTGAGTGACTTTGCCCTAATTGACTCCCTCGAGACCAATTGGGTGTCAAAATTTTGCAAGAAATATAGGCTCAAATCGGGTATTATTATCTCTAGGTTTAACCCTTTAATTGTGACTAAATCTCTTGATTACACCCCAATTCCTTGTTGGACTGGTTTTCCTAGACTCAAGTTCTCTTTCTCAAGAAGAACCCAAGTCAAATAGGCACAAATTAGTGTTTGCAACCACTAATTTAACATGGAAAACACAAATCAGTCCAAATATCAACTATCCATAAACATCTAAGCCTTAAATCAAGATACCCATCAAATACCCACACTAGGGTTGAGCCACAACCCTAGCTAATGGGTCTAGCTACTCATAATAATAAAAGAAAACAAAGAAATAGATGAAGAATAACCCATAAGATTTAATTACAAGCTAATAATTGAATATTCAATGATAAACCAACTATAAAATTACTCAAAATAGTCTAATACAGCCGTTCACGAGCTCTTCTCAAAGTTAGAGTACCCAAGCTTTCCTAAAAATGGGAAAAGAAAGTATTTATACTAAGCCAAATTTTCTGGACAAAAATACCCCTGCGGGGGTATCGCGGACCGCAAGAAATGGAGTGCGGCAGCGGTGAGGCTTTTTTGCTTCAAACTTCTGCTCTCTGAACCTGGCCACCGCGGGCCGCATAAAATGCACCGCGGCCGCGAGGGCTTCTACTGCGGTCCACATAAAAAAGACCGCGGACCGCATTGGCATTAACCTCCAAATTACCAACTCTCTGAACCCCATCCTTGCGGACCACATAAACTCGCTTGCGGCCGCGGTGAGGCCACTGCGGTCCGCACATTATGCTTTGCGGCCGCAATGCTTGAGTTTCCCCAATATGCACCTCTCTAAATCTCCTCACTGCGGACCGCACCAAATGGAATGTGGCCGTAGTGGATGTGTTGCACTGTGCTTGGACTTGTTCTTGGTACCTGTGCATGTTTAACTCCTTTTTGAGCTGATTTTGACTAATTGTCACCTTTTTGACCAAACCTTGCAAACAAGTACAACATGTAAGCCTTTTGGGACTATTTTGTATACATTTTTAATAAAAACTCAAGTAAGAAGGAGTGTAAAATGAACTATAATCCCTAGTTATCAAAAGTCCACTGTCAAAGAATAGATTGCGGGGTCATTTGTTATATCAGTTTTGTCCTGGAATGTATAAGCCCCGAGATTTTGCAAGAGATAAAGCTGGGACTTGCAGTATTTCTGCCTCCTTAATAACCCTATACCTCAGTACAAAAGGTGTTATATAAACAACTTTAAATCTACAGAGGGTCTACTCAGCGTGGAAGATACGGTTGCGGATTTTGGGGTGCTTTAGAAGGAGTACAGTGGTTGACGAGCTTCTAGACTATATGGTTCGTGCCAAGATTTATCTGTATAGAGCTCTACTTTTGTGATCATTATGCACCAATAGGGATGAGAGTTACCCCAAAGAACAACAAAGAGTATATGAATAAATGGGGTAGCTCAACAGTGTTGAGTCAACATAGTAAAAGAAGAAATTGACCGCCGGTGTTTGTGGCAAGACTACCATGAGGACGACCAGCCATTGCAACATAAACCATTTGACTCAGTTCTCATAAATGCTTTTGAAAGAGTTTGTTTCTCAGACTCTCCATAATGCGTGGCGCATAGGGTTTGAACGGTTGCGTCAGGTCACTATGACGGTGTCAGAATATGCCATTAGGTTTGATAGTTAGCCCGTCATACTCCTACTTCGGTTCATATAGCCAGAGAGCGAGTCAACAGACTCATTTAAGGACTCAATTATGATCGTAAAATTGTGTACAACTCAGGTCAAGTTGATACTTCATTTCGGCTAGTGGTAGAAATTGCTTAGATGTTAGAGTGTTTCGGGATGAGGAAAAGAGGAAGCTAAGGAGACTAAGAGGTCTCGAGGTTCTAAAAGATTTAGTGGATTCTACTTTGCAACAACAAATTATTATGGCAGGGGCTCAGGCAACCGGCCAGCCCAGCCCATATAACTGATTACTCGGGGTGCTCCGTTGGGTTCTTTTAATGCATCACCGCTACGAGATTCCTACATCAGTTATTCCAGTTATTTGGCATAAACTCGGTATGAGCAGCCGAATTATTTCATTAGAGCACTTGGGCTACGTGCCTCGTTGTACTTATAACTCAACTTACATGACCAGGTGGGAGAAGGGGTCGGAATGTCGAAGGTGGAGGTCAGACTTCTAGAGGTGGAGTCCCATACTGTTGATATATTTTCTATGGTATGGCTAAGGTAGCTACACCAGATGGTGTCATTACAAGTACAATATCTAGTTATTATAAAGTGACAATTTCCTTAACTTGATTCGGTTATGAGTATCTAGGAAAGTCCTCCTAATATGCTCCCCTCATGGGTGAGCTTCGTAACCCTGAAATCTACTTATGTGAATACTCATGTTGGGAGATTCTATGGAAATAACTATGTCTACCATTATGTGTTGTAATTTTGTTTAACAGAAAATATTTAAAAGAAGAAAATGGAATGTTTCTATTGGCACGATGTGCATACTAATAGTGATTCGGAACTGAGTACGAGATCCTCACATTTTTAATATGATTTGATATGTTTAAATCGGGCTACGAGCCGTGGTGGAAGTTATATAAGGACGAGATCCTTGTGATGAAAATTCTTGTGTTTAAATTCTCCCTTGTGCAATTAATGTTTTTTAACTATAGTACTAATAGGGAGTCATGCATGTTAGGCTTATCTGAAATTTTTTGTATAAAATTATCTGTGCATAAGTTTCCAAATTCGTGTTATAACTAATGAGCTTTAACCTATGAGGTAGGTGCCTGCCCATGTGGCATTAAATGAGACACGTTAATTTGGGTAAATAATTATGAGGTCTTCATGCATCGCATATCGTTATCAGTATTGTGAAGGGTTGAAAGGGGATTATTGTTACGTGAAGTTATTTGGTGATTCTATAATTGATTATGAACAACTATTAAGATCATATTGAACCAAAAGGATGTTCCTTTCAAATGGTCGGACGAGTGTGGGTTGAACTTTCAGAAGCTCAAGATCGCTTTGACTACGGCGCCAGTGTTGGTGTTACCCACATGTTAAGGATTGTACATGGTGTATTGTGGTGCATCTCGTATTGGACTAGGTGCAGTATTAATGCATGATGGCAAGGTGATTGCTTATGCGTCACGAAAGTTGAAAGTCCATGAGAAGAATTATCCTGTCCACGACTTAGAGTTGGCAGGTAATGTTTACGCATTGAAGATTTGGAGGCACTATCTTTATGGCGTTCCGTGTGAGGTTTTCATGGATCATCGCAACCTTCAGTATTTGTTCAAGCAAAAGGATATCCATTTGAGGCAGATGAGATAGTAAGAGTTATTGAAAGACTATGACATCATTATATTGTACCATCCGAGGAAGGCCAATGTGGTGGCCGATGCATTGAGTAGGAAGGCGGTGAGTATGGGTAGCCTTGCATTCATTCCAGTCGGTGAGAGGCCGCTAGCTTCAGATATTCAGACTTTGGCTAATCAGTTTGTGAGGTTAGATATTTCGGAGCCCAGCCGTGCTTTAGCTTGTACAGTCGCTCGGTTTTCTTTATTCAAGCGTATTGGAGATCGGCAGAATGATGACCCTTACTTGATGGTCCTTAGGGACACAATGCGGCACGGTTGTGCCAAATAGGTTATAGTTGGAGATGACGGTGTTTTGAGGATACAGGGTCGAGTGTGTATGCTTAATGTTGATGTGCTTCAGGAGTTGATCCTTGATAAAACTCACAGTTCTAAGTATTCTATTCACCGGGGTGCTGCCAAAATGTATCAAGATTTGCAACAACATTATTGATGGAGGAGAATGAAAAAGTATATAGTTGCATATGTAGCTCGGTGTATGAATTTTCAGCAAGTTAACTACGAGCATCAGAGACTTGGTGGGTTACTTCAAAAGTTAGAAATTCCTGAGTGGAAGCGGGAGCGTATCACTATGGACTTCGTTGTTGGACTCCCACGGACTCAGAGGAAGTTCAACGTCATTTGGGTCGTTGTGGATAAGCTGACTAAATCAACACATTTCATTCCAATGGAAAGTACTTATACCTCGGAGCGGTTAGCAGAGATATACATTCGAAAGATCGATCGTCTTCACGGTGTGCCAGTGTCTATTATTTCTGATCGAGGTACGCAGTTTACCTCGCACTTTAAATTCAGCATGAGTTGGGAACACGGGTTGAGTTGAGCACAACACTCCATCCGCCGACGGACGGGCAGTCTGAGCGTACTATTAAGATCTTAGAGGATATGCTCCGCTCTTGTGTTATTGACTTTGGAAGTTTTTGGGATCAATTCTTGCCATTAGCGGAGTTTGCCTACAATAATAGCTATCAGTCGAGCATTAAGATGGATCCCTATGAGGCATTATATGGTAGATGGTGTAGATCGCCAGTTGGATGGTTTGAGCCGGGAGAGGCTCGATTATTGGGTACAAACTTAGTTCAGGAGGCCTTGGACAAGGTCAAGATTATACAGGATCGTCTTCATGCATCTCAGTCTAGGAAAAAATGTTATGCCGACCGTAAGGTTTGTGATGTGGCATTCATGGTTGGAGAGAGGGTGTTACTTCGGGTGTCGCCCATGAAGGGTGTTATGAGATTTGGGAAGAAGGGCAAGTTGAGCCCTAGGTATATCGGGCCATTTGAGATTCTCGAGAGAGTGGGGGAGGTAGCTTATAGACTTGCGTTGCCTCCAGGGTTATCCTTAGTTCATCTGGTATTCCATGTATCTATGCTCCAGAAATATCATGGTGACCCGTCCCACATGTTAGATTTCAGCTCTGTCCAATTGGATAAATATTTGACTTATGAGGAGGAGCCGGTAGCCATTTTAAACCGGCAGGTTCGTTAGTTGAGATCAAAGAGTTACCCTTCAGTTCGAGTGTAGTGGAGAGGTCAGCCTGTTGAGGTAGCTACTTGGGAGTCCGAGTCGGAGATACAGAGTAGATATCCCCACTTGTTTGCCAGTTTAGGTAATTTTATATGTCCGTTCGAGGACGAACGTTTGTTTTAGAGTTAGAGATTGTGATGACCCAAAGGGTCATCTTATGAATTAAAATACTATTATGGGCTCATTAGCCTTAAAAAGATCTAATTTAATTACCTCGATTTGTGTGCATAGTTCGGGCGTGAAACTGAAAAGCTGTTATGTGAAAATATGAGAAATAATAATTTTTAGAGTTAAAATTTGGTTTTAGTTTACTTTGGTCAACATTTTGAGTAAACAGACCCATATCTATGTTCCGACGATCCCGGGAGATCATCAATAAAATATGGGACTTGGACGTATGCCCGGAATTGAATTCCGAGGTCCCTAGCTTTAGAAATCAATTTTTGAAGAAAATTATTTTGCTGGATTTTAATGAGATAAAGAAAGGAATTAATGTTTTGAACTCATTGGTATCGGGCCCGTATTTTGGTTCCGGAGCTCGGTACATGTTTGTTATGATATTTAAGTCTTATCTGGGAAATTTGATGGAAATCTGAATTCATTTAACGTGATTTGGACGTCCGGTTGAGAAATAGTGAAATGGAAGTGTTCTTGAGAAAAATCATGAGTTTTGAGGTTAAATTCATAGTTTTAGGTGTTAGTTTTATGATTTGATCGCACGAGCAAGTCTGTATGATGTTTATAGACTCGCGTGCATGTTTGGTTTAGAGCCCCGAGGGCTCGGGTGAGTTTCGGGTAGGCTTCGAGATATTTTTAACTTGTAAAAAAATCTGATGTCATAACAGTTTCTAGTGCACTGTTGCTCCATGCTTTTTCTTCTTCAAAAAAAAAAAATTACAACAACCATAACCTATTAAAACACCAACACTTCCCTTCGCAGAACCAACTCGGGCAGCAACCATTTTTTCATATTTTCAAACTAAAAAGACCTAGATGTGATTTTCTTCACACAAGTTCATCCCCAAAGTGTTGGTAAACGATTCTAAACTATTCTCTTTCAATACCCAATGTTTTTCATCACTTTTCAATAAATAAATCAAGGGTTTTCATGGTAAAAATTGGGGGTTTGGGTAGAATTAGAGAATTTTGTAAAAATCGAATTTTAACCTCGAATTTGGGTCAGATGTCGAAACTAATTTCATACTCGGGCTTGGGGGTGAATGGCTAAACGGATCTTGGTCTGAACCCCGAGTTTGGACCAAGCGGGCGCGGGGTCGATTTTTAACTTTTTTGAGAAAACTTAGGAAAACCATAGTTTGGCATTAAAGTTAGTTCCTTTAGAACTAATTAATAACATTGAACTAATTATGATAAGATTCGAGTGGGTTGTAGGACAATTCTAAAGGAAAAGTTGTGCTTGAGCAGTGAGGGGCCTGCAAATTCGAGGTAAATGCTTGGTTTAACCTCAACTTTAGAGAATAGGAATCCCCAACTTAAATTCTATGTGAATTTGCATGGTTGTGATGTATAGGTGAGGTGTCGAGTATCTATGCACCACCAAATTATTTGCTGAATATGATCCATTCTCCGTTTCCAATTTTATTGATCCTTAGTTTAATTGTTTTATGATCATTGATGTCTTCATGTCTACTTGGTTCATCAACTTGTTGTTAAATATTGTTTCAAGTATTTTGAAAGTGTTACTTGTTCCTTAGTCACATTGTATTACATCTGGCTAAGCTGGTGGTCAGTGTTACATTATACATTTCGGTTGGTTTTGCTGTCTAGTGATAATTGGTAAAGTTTCTGAATAGTACAGTTTCCTGTTTATGATAATTGAGACTTAAGTATTGAAAAAGGTTCGAAATCTGATTTGTGAAACTTTATTATATTAAAGAGATGTGATTGTTTGGTGGGAGCGAGTTGCACGCCGCAACAAGGAGTGATAAGGGTGGACAGGTAGGGTCGGATTGCACGCCACAACAGGAGAAATAAGGGTGATATATATAGGGAGGAGCAATAAGGGAGGACATTTATGTTTTACTGATTTTTAAACACAAGGATTTGAAAACTTACTGTTTTACTTTATTGTTTATCATATTATGTGCTTACGGTTTTTTTAAAGTGGAATTTGGAAATTTGGAAACTTATGTGAGAATTGGTTATAGCTGAGACCTGGAAAAGGTGGCTGAGTTATTTTATTCATTGCTACAGATTATTGTTTAGTTTAGTTTAGAATTTCCTTCTTGCTTTATTATATATTGTTCACAGGTTATATTGTTAATGCCCCGCCGTAGCCTCATCACTACTTCGTCGAGGTTAGGCTCGACACTTACTCAATACATGGGGTCGGTTGTACTGATACTACACTCTGCACTTCTTGTGCAAATCCAGGTACCGGTCAGAGTTAGGTGAAAGTAGTAGCTGGCATTATTCGCACGGAGACACGAGGTAGATCTGCTGGCGTCTAGAGATTCCTGGAGTCTTCCCTTTATTATTTAGATACTGTTTTATTTCATTCAAAAAAGAGATACATTTCTTTCAGCCCAATTATTTATAGTATTCTTTAGTAGTTCGTGAACTGTGACACCAGACCCCGGGTAGTTATATAGTTATATATTTAGTTTGTCATTCGGTTTATTCCTTCGGTTATTATTCATGAAGTTATTTATTTGAAAATATTAGATTCAGTATTCATTTTTAAATTGTTCTGTTATGTGTAAGTAAACTTTTAAAAGGAAAGATTAATTAATTTCTAACATTGGTTTGCCTAGAAAGTATGGTATTAGGCGCCATCACGATCCCGAGGGTTGAGAATTTGGGTCTTGACAAGCGCTCTCTGATACGGTAAAAAGGAGAAGACCTGGAGGCTACGCAAGCCAACACCCGGCGGGGCTCCGATAGATCCAACCTCACAAACTGGCCCGGTAAAGCCTGAACATCAAGTGCTAAAGGTCTCTCTGCTGCTGGGAGATATGCTAGACTCCCCAAACTCTCTGCTCTGCGACTCAAGGCATCGACCACTAATTGGCCTTCCCCGGATGGTATAGAATAGTGATATCATATTCCTTGAGAATCTCCAACCATCTCCGCTGACGCAAATTCAAATCCTTCTGCTTAAACAAATGTTGCAAACTACGGTGATCAGTAAAAACCTCACAATGAACCCTATACAAATAATGACGCCGAATCTTTAAGGCGTGAACAATGGCTGCTAACTCGAGATCATGCACCGGATAATTATTCTCATGAGTCTTCAACTGGCACAAGGCGTAGGCAATCACCCTACCCTCCTGCATCAAAACACAACCAATGCCTATCCTCGAGGCATCACAATACACTAAGAACCTAAAGCTGATGGCAATACAAACACTGGAGCTGTGGTCAAAGCAGCCTTGAGCTTCTGAAAGCTCTCTTCACACTCGTCCGACCACTTGAATTGGGCACCCTTCTGGGTCAATTTGGTCAAGGGCGAAGCAATAGAAGAAAAACCCTCCAAAAAGTGACGATAATATCCCGCCAAACCAAGGAAGCTCCTAATCTATGTAGCCGAGGACGGTCTGGGCCAACTCTGCACCTCCTTTATCTTCTTCGGATTGACCTGAATACCCTTATTGGACACCACGTGCCCCAAGAAACCTACTTAGTCAAGCCAAAACTAATACTTGGAGAACTTTTCATAAACCTTCTCCTCCCTAAATCTCTGCAATACAACCCTCAAATGTTGAGCGTGCTCCTCCTGGCTACGAGAATACACCAGGATGTCATCAATGAACACAATAACGAAGGAATCCAAATATGGATGAAATACGCTGTTCATCAAATTCATGAACATTGCTGGGGCATTGGTCAGCGTAAAAGACATCACCAAAAACTCGTAATGGCCATAACAGGTCCTGAAAGCCGTCTTGGGAATATCTGAATCTCGAATCTTCAGTTGATGATACCCGGATCTCAAGTCAATCTTAGAGAAGACTCTGGCTCCCTGAAGATGGTCAAACAAATCATCAATGCGAGGCAAAGGATACTTATTCTTAACTGTAACCTTGTTCAGCTGCTTGTAGCCAATACACATTCTCATGGAACCATCCTTCTTCTTCACAAACAACACCGGTGCACCCTAAGGTGACACACTAGGCCGAATGAACCCCTTATCTAGGATTTCCTAAAGCTGCTCTTGCAATTCCTTCAATTCCACTGGTTCTATATGATACAGTGGAATAGAAATAGGCCGAGTTCCTGGCACCAAGTCAATATCAAAATCAATGTCCTTGTCAGGCGGCATGCTTGACAGGTCTGCAGGAAATACGTCCAGAAAGTCACGGACTACATGAACAAAATCAATGGTAGGAGTCTCAGCACCGACATCCCTCACAAAAGACAAATAAGATAAACACCCTTTCTCCACCATACGCTGAGCCTTCAGGTATGAAATCACCCTACTAGGCACATAATCAATAGAACCTCTCCACTCAACTCTCAGAAATCCCGGCATTGCTAAGGTCACGGTCTTAGCATTACAATCTAGAACAGCATGACACTGAGATAGCCAATCCATGACCAATATCACATCAAAGTCAACCATGCTAAGCAATAACAAATCCACTCGGGTCTCCAAACCCCCAATAGATATCACACACGACCGATACACGCGGTCCACAACAATAGTATCGCCCACCGGAGTTGACACATGAACATATGTAACTAAGGACTCACGGGGCATATCCAAAAAATAGGCAAAATATGATAAAACATAGGAATACGTGGAACCAAGATCAAATAAGACCGACGCATCTCAGTGACAGGCTGAGACAATACCTGTAATCACTGCATCTGAGGCCATAGCATCTAGTCTGGCTGGAAGTGCATAAAAACGGGCTTGACCTCCACCTGATCGACCTCCACCTCTGGGAAGGCCTCTAGCTACCTGACCCCCACCCCTAACTGGGTGGGTGGGTGGTAAAGTAATTGGAGCTGAAGTCGAGGGCTGGCCACTCTGCTGAGACGGACCACCATGACGGCAAGGACATTGCCTCCACACATGCCCAAACTCTCCACACTCGAAACAACTCCCTGGTGCTGGAGACGGGAACTGAAGGGAACCCCTAGCACCAGGATAACCACTAGAAGAACCAGACATAGATGAACCTTGAACTGATGGTGCTCGAGATAAACTCTGGGCTGGAAGAACACTGAATGAAGAGCGGCCCAGATGAGAACTGCGGGGACCATGCCCCGATGATGCACCACTATAGGTTGGGCGAGCTGGATGAGGAGGCCTAAATGGGTGGCTTCTGTATGCTGAAACTGACCCCTGGAGGGAACACCACTGAAGCTACCAGACCCTCGAGGCTTCTTGGCCTCCCTCTTATCTCGCTCCTGGCAATGAACTGACTCAATATCTCGGGCAATGTCAACAACCTTCTCAAAAGTAGCACCCGATACCCTCTCTCTAGTCATAAGAATCTGAAGCTGATAGGTGAGGCCATCCATGAATCTCCTTATCCTCTCTCTCTCTTTGTAGGGACAAACTCAATATCATGACGAGCTAGCTCTGAAAACCTCATCTCATACTGCGTCATAGTCATATCATCTTGACGTAGCTTCTCAAACTGCCTGTGTAGCTCCTCTGTGGGACTATGGAACATACTTCTCTAAGAAGAGAGTGGAAAACTGCTTCCAAGTAAGGGGCGCTACACCAACAGGCCTACGCCTCTCATAATCCTCCCACCAAGTAAAGGCAGCTCCTGAAAACTGAAAAGTAGTAAACGAGACCCCACTGGTATCTAATATCCCTCTTGTACGAAGAATCCTCTAACACTTGTCTAAGAGACCCTGGGCATCCTCGCCCTCAGCACCACTGAATGTCGGAGGCTGAAGTCTACCAAATCTTCCCAACCTATGGTGCTCGTCATCTGGCATGACGAGAATCACAAAATCCTGAACAGGTGCAACCGACTAGGCTGGAGCTTTCCCTGGTGTCTGAAGTCCCTGAATAACCTTATCTGGTGTATGGGAGGTAGGAGTCTGGGTGCCTCCCCCTACCTGAGAAGTAACGGCTATAGTGGAAACAACAACCGCTTATGCAAGGCTGGTGCACACGGTCTGAATCTGCTCAAGGTCTCCTGAAGACCCAGGATAATAATAGGCACTGCTGGTGCCTGGGTTGGTCCCGCTGGAACATCTACGGCTGGGACCTGACCCGGAATAATAGGTGGGTCTACGGGTACTTCCCCGGCTACTGCACGGGCTTTACCCCTACCTCTACTATGGCCTTGACCGCGACCTTGACCCCTCACGGACCTAGCTGGTGGCTGATCATCCTGCCCGGTAGCACGTGTCCTCACCATCTGTGAGAGAATGAAACAATAGAATTTAGTTACCAGAATCAACAGATTTGCGCGACAATAATTCAAGAATGTGAGATTTTTCCTAAGGGTTCTGCAGCCTCTTGAAGATAAGTACAGACGTCTCCGTACCGATCCGCAAGCCTCTACAAAACCTGCTCATGACCGGTTAGTCCTATGTAACCTAGACTCTGATATCAACTTGTCACGAGCCCAAAACTACACTGGCCGTGATGGAACCTATCGCGATACTAGGACGTCCAATTCAATACTTAAACATAAATTAACCTTTTCATTTAATTCAATACTATCCTATGATTTTATAAAGTGATCATTTTTAGTTTCAAACAAATACAGATAGGTAAACAATTTAACTCTGACCAAAAACCCGGAGTCATCAGTCATGAGCATCTAAGGAAATACAAGTCTAATTCTCTATCTCTAATAAAATATAATTCTGAATGTGCAAGTACTAAATATGTAAGAAGGAGAAGGTAGGGCTGCGATGCGTTTAGCTACCTCGCAAATCTCCGCGAATCCCTAGAACAGGTGGACATCTCACTCCGCTCTAGCACCTGGATCTGCACATAAGGTGCATGGAGTAATGTGAGTACGCCAACTCAGTAGTAATGAAAGTAAATAAGTTCTGAGCAGCAAGAAACACATAAAATACGTCATCAAATCATAGTAAGTACAGTCTTTCCTTCCAGTAAATATGTCAAATCATCATGCTTAAAAATTGATTTCAATAGAAGAATAATTTGAGAATATGTTTTCTAACAGTTTCAATAAAATTCAAGAAATTTAGTGTAAAAACGAAGAAAACCATAAATAGCCTCTCGGGCAAAAACATGTATCAAAAACCGCCCCTCGGGCATATCATCACTCAAAATTAGTCCCTCCGCATACCTCACCAACACTCGTAATCAGCCCCTCAGGCAACCTCACAATCACTCATGCCTCCCAATCACTCGTCTCTCGTCACTCGGCACTCGGCACTCCGCACTCGCACTCAGTAGGTACCTGCGCTCACTGGGGGTGTGTACAGACTCTAGAGGGGCTCCTACAGCCCAAGCGCTATATATAAGAGAGCCAAGTCATGGAATCAAATCATTCAGTGCAACATGCTGCGGCGCGCTGCTCAATCCCATAATATCATCACAACATAGGCCCTCAGCCTCACTCAGTCAGAAACCTTCAAGCCACTCGGGCTATCAGTACAACAGGGTGCTCAGCCCAAAATATCATTTTATGCATCAAATAGAGTAAATAAGGCCGAGTTTCAAAATCAGTTTAATATGACATGACTGAGTGAAAATCTTAAATCAACACAGTGAGGATATAATAGTAAAAATCCCCTAAGGGTCCAACAACTTGGCACGAGGCCCAAATAGGACATTCAACCCAAAACATAGTAATAATCTCTAAAACATAAAATATCATGAGATTTCTAGTCAAATACGCAACTTAATAGTTGCTACGGGACGGACCAAGTCGCAATCCCCAACGGTGTACGCCACACGCTCGTCATCTAGCATGTGCGCCACTCTAAAATAATGATACAATATCCGGGGTTTCGTACCTTCAAGACAAGATTTACAATCATTACTTACCTCAAGACGGATGAAAATCTACACCGCGATGCCTTTGCCACTTGACTCGGCCTCAAATCTCCCCGAATCTATTCAAAATCAAATTCATACCATTAATATACACTAAAGGAACAAAGCCCACGCGAAAATAATCAAATTACATAAAAAATCCCGAAATTGGCCAAACCCGGCCCCCGGGCCCACATTTTGAAATCCGGTAAAAGTCACAAAACTAGAATCTTTATTCACTCACGAGTCTACCCATGTCAAATTCATCAAAATCCGACATCAAATGGCCATCCAAATCCCCAAAAGAACTCTCCAATTTTTCCTCCATTTTCTCCCAATTTTCACCCCAAATTCCCAAATTAAATGATAGAAATAAAGACATAATCATGGAATTAAACCAAATATGAGTGAAAAACACTTACCCTAATCACTCCTCTGAAAACCCCCTTCAAAATCGCCTTCTCCTGAGCTCTCTATTGAATTTTGAAATTATGGACTAAAACCCTCGTTTTGAACTTTAAATATTCTGCCCAAGCATTTCTTCATCGCGATCGCGGAAATTCCCTTGTGATTGCGAAGCAAAAATAACTCTGCCCCTCATTTTACCTTATGCGATTGCGTACTTACTCAAGTGATCGCATTTCACTGCCACATAAACACTACGCGTCGCAGCATGCCTCATGCGATCGCTTAGAGCAACCACCTCAGCCTTCCGCCGCTCCCTTTCTTCTACGCGAACGCGATCCTGGCCACGCATTCGCGAAGCACAATGCCACTCTCACACGAGATCGTGACCAACCCTCTGCGATCGCATAGCACAAACCAATGCAGCTCCCAGCTAAGCCTATGTGATCACGAACACACTCCTGCGATCGCATAAAAGAAAACCATAAGAAATCACACCAAAATATTTGCCAACCTTTAAGTCCAAGAATTGGCCCGTTAACCACCTGAAACTCACCCGAGGCCCTCGGGACCTCAACCAAACATGACAACAAATCCCATAACATCATTCGAAATTAGTCGAGCCTTCGAATCACTCAAAATAACTCCGAAATACCAAATCAACCTCGGATTCAAGCCTAAGAACTTAGAAACTTCCAAATACCACAAACAACGTCGAAACCTACCAAATCACCTCTGAATGACAATTTTTCACGGAACGACACAAATGACACTATGGACCTACTGAAATTTTCAGAATTCCATTCGGCACCCGATAGCTAATTTCCACTACCGATCGGAAATCGCGAAAAATCCAATTTCGTCAATTCAAGGCTAATTCTACTCTGGACCTCCGAACAACATTCCAAACACACTCCTAAGTCCCAAATCACCTAACGAGGCTATCCGAGTGTAACGACCCGGTCGGTCGTTCCGTAGAATCTGCATTATATTTACTGTTTTTTCCTTGTCATAGGCTGGTTATATTGTTTTTTATGTGTTAGAATTGGTTGGCTCGGGTTCAGAATGGTTGTAGTGAGAATTTAGACACTAAGTCTCTAAAAATAGCCTTATAGTTGGAAAAGTCAACTGGGAGTTGACTTATTAGTAAACGACCTCGTAATGCGGATTTTATGGCTCGGATAGCTTCGTTAGGTGATTTGGGACTTAGGAGCGTGTTCAGAATATTTTTGTGATGTACGGGGTAGAATTAGGCTTGAACTGGCAAAAGTTAGTTTTTGGTGATTTCCGGTCGGCAGTGGAAAATAGGCTATCGGGGTCGGAATGGAATTCTGGAAGTTGGATCAGGTTCGTAGTGTCATTTTGGATATGCGTGCAAAGTTTCAGGTCAATCGGAGGTGTTTTGGATGGTTTCGGCATCGTTGGTAGAATTTAGAAAGTTTAAAGTTCATAGGCTTGAATTCGATGTGATTTTGGTGTTTCTGTGTTGTTTTTGGCATTTCGAAGACTCGAGTAAGTTTGAATGATGTTGTGGGATATGCCAGTAGGTTTGGTTGGGGTCTCGGGGGCCTCAGGTGTAATTCGGATGCTCAAACGAGCACTTTTGGACTTGGAAAGATTGCTGGTTTTCTGGTGTTATTGCAACAGTAAAAATTGTTCATCGCGATCGCGTGGATTTTCCCGCAATTGCGTAAGGTTAAATGAGGCCAGGAGGAATTTTTGCATCGAGATCGCAGAAATATGAGTGTGATCGCGTAAAGTGAGCAGCTTAAGCAGTGCGATCGCGTGGACTAGTTCGTGATCGCGTAGAGGAAGAGGGGCGCATGTGGAAGTGACCAGTTGTGCTACGCGGTCGCGTGGCATGTGTTGCGGTCGCATGAGTTTGGGTCATAAGGAATCGCGATCGTGTGGAGATGTTCGCGATCGTGTGGAGATATTCGCGATCGTGAGGGTAAATCAGTGAGGCTATGGAATTGTTCTCCGCGATCGCGACTGGAAGTCCTCGATCGCGATTAAGGAATCACTGGGCAGTATATATTAAACCAGTCTGCGACCCTTGCCCACCTTTCCACCATTTTTGAACGGGATTGGAGCTTTTGAGAGGGTATTTTGAGGAAACCAAAGGGTAATCACTTGGAGGTAAGATTCTTGACTTCATAACTCGATTATATGTGATTAAAGACCTAATTAGTGGTGATAATTTGGGGAAAATCAGTGTTAAAAAGGGGGTAATTAGGGCTTGAGATTAAGAGACCTTCTAATGGGGATTTGAGGGGTCCTTTGGACTCCGATTTTAGTGTTCTTGATATGTACAGACTCGTGAGAGGATGAGGATCCTTTTAGTGTAAATTTGATCGAGTTCCAAGAAGTGCGCCCGGGGGTCGGGTTTGGCCAATTTCGGGGTTTTTGAGTACTTTTGATAAATTTCGACTGGGTTCCATTCTTTGGCATATTATGATGGTATAAATCTGATTTTTGGTAGATTTGAAGCACTCGGAGGTCGAATTTAGAGGCAAGGTCACTGCAGAGTAGTATTTTAGCCGGTTTTGAGGTAAGTAACGTTTCCAAACTTGGAACTGAGGGTTCGAAACCCCAAATTTGATGATATATGATGTCAATTAAGGTGACACACATGCCAAGTGAGGGGCGTGCGGGCATACACTGAATGGGTTTGGCCTGGCTCATCCCATGGCACTGCCTAATGGCTATTTCGGGTCGAAACTTGTACTGTGAAGGTTGTAATTACCTTGAACCTATTAGGAATCATGTCAAGTATAAATGATAGGGATTCACACCCAATATGTTCATACCCGAGTGGTCAGTTATACTGTCTCTATTTGTAACTAATTGCTTCCATGTACTCAGTCCTGTTATAACATATGTTTCATGCCGCAGTCTCAGTATTTGTTAGATTACATACATGTTATCATTGTTTTGGGCTGGATCTTATACATGTGAGCCTCGAGAGTGAGACTGGAAAGTATTGACTGAGTGAGGCCGAGAACCTGATATTGAGACAGTTATGAGATCGGACTGCGCACCGCATCGATCCTCGAATCATGCCTTCGTTGGCTTGATATAGCTTGGGCTTACAGGAGCCCCTCCATAGTCGTTACACCCCCAGTGAGCGCACATATATTGAGGGATGGCTCTTCCCTGGACATGGACCTTGTCCGAAGTTATTGATATATATATATA
>ML265501.1:2106-46335 GCA_005239495.1 Nicotiana undulata
TCACTCGGCACGGAATGTCCCCTCGTGCATATATAATAACACTCATCACAAAATGTCCTCTCGTGCGTATATAATAACACTCAGCACGGAATGTCCCCTCGTGCGTATACCTACAGTCACTCGGCACAGAATGTCCCCTCGTGCATATATAATAACACAAAGCAACAACGTAAAGTGAAAGTCAATACTAAGAAGTCCCAAGTGCATAGAAATACATCAACACAATTCGATTGCCCCGGCAAGGAGAAATCATCAATTACAACATCACTTAATGCCCGACAAGGGTCTCAGCTATACCCAACCTCGCGTCAGAATTACAAATTCAACAGTGTAAACCTCAACTGAAATAAATCACTCAATAACTCTCCAGTCATGAAACAACATCAAGGTATCACTTTTAATTCACCAATTACTCACAAGGCGGAGAGAATTAAGAACATAGAAAGTTTCATCACAAATGACTCACGAGCATGCTTAACCGCAACGCATAGGAACTCGTCACCATGCCTATACGTTGGACATGAGTTTCCCATAACAAGTAAGACTCTATACCTAATCCCTCAAGCTGAGGTTAAGCCAAAAACTTACCTCGGCTCCAAAGAAATGCAAGTCAAGCCTCAATCACAGCCTTTCCTCTCGAATCCAACTCCGAATCGGGAATATCTAGACATAATGGATTTATTAACATCAATAAGTACTCAATAAACCAATTCCTAAGCCAAATTATACATTTCCTACTATTCCTCCGAGAATACTAAAATTCGACCCCGGGCCCACACGTTTAGATTTTGAAAATTCATGAAGGAATCCATTACCCGGAGTCTAAGGATCGAAGTTATGTAATTTATACAAGGATTCATGGCCTAACATGGAAAATCACGAAATCCCTAAGAACCCTAAAGTTTACTACCTAATTCTATAATTTTTTTTAGATGATTTAGTAGTGAATTTAACTAGGAAGTAGTGTTAGAATTAGAAGTTTATGGGGTTTTAACTTACCTCTTACAGTGGGTGGTCGTGGAAGGTGTTGCCCAAGCTTGTTTGTTCTCTAATGGTGGTTGAAGATGGGTGAAAGTGAAGAAAACCCGAAATTTAGAGTATTTAAGAGGCCTGCCAACAGGGGTTTCCGCACCTGCGACCTTAGGACAGCAAGTGCGGTCTCGCACCTGCGAGAGAATGAGCGCCCCAGCGAAAGAAGGACTGGGCCCCTGGGCTTGCACCTGCGGAGTTAGGAGCCGCACCAGCGGTCCCGCTCCTGCGAAGAAAGAGTCGCGCCAGCAGGAGGCGTCTCACCTGCAAAGGATGGGACCGCAGGGGCGGTCCCGCACCTGCGGCTGGGCAACCCCACCTGCATTCACACCACCTACTGTGCACCAGCAGTGGTTTTTGCTGGTTTTTGGCCTCGTGCGGGGTTCGGGAGGCACCTGGGCCCACCCGAGCCCCCGTCCGAAAATACCAACAAGTCCCAAATAATTAAACGGACTTTCTCGAGCTTCCGGAATATGAAAAACAACAACGGAACTCGAAATCAAATCCCCAAAACCAAATTTTCACATGGAAGTTTGCCGGCAACCTGCCCGGGCTGCGCACGCATATTGAGGTTAGATTAACGGAGGCTTTCGAGGCCTCAGAACACAGATTTAGCTAGAAATACTTAGGATGATCTTTTGGGTCATCACACCTGGGAGTGTAGCCAGGAAGCCGTTGTGTGAAAAACTGATAAAAATTATAATTGTTTGTTGAAATTTGAGTAAAGTTTACTTTGGTCAACATTTTTGGTAAACGGACTCGGACCCGTGATTTGACAGTCCCGAAGGGTCCGTAGGAAAATATGCGACTTGGGCGTATGCCCGGAGTCAAATTCCGAGGTCCTAAGTCCGAGAAATGAATTTTTAAAAGAAATTATTTTCTGAAAAATATAAGAGATTTTAAAAATGAAATTCTATGTGAGACCGGTGGTATCGGGCCCGTATCTTGGTTTCGGAGCTCGGTACAAGTTCGATATAATATTTTTGTCATATCGGTAAAGTTTGGTAAGAAACAGACTTCATTAGATGTGATTCGGACCTTTAATGCAAAATTTGATGTTTAAAGAAATTTTGAGAAATTTCATTGATTTTGGGGTTTAATTCGATGTTTATGATGTTATTTTGATGATTTAATTACACAAATAAGTCCGTAGGATGTTTTCGAGGTTGTGTGCACATTTGGTTTGAAGTTCCGAGGGCTCGGGTGAGTTTCGGGTAGGTCCCGGGATGTTTTTAGGCTTAAAACATACACGGACTTAGTCGAGGCCTCAAATCAAATCAAACAATGCTAAAAACACGAATCATACCCCAATTCGAGTCTAATGAAACTAATAAATTCTAGTTTCTACATTCGATGCCGAAACCTATCAAATCACTTCGCGATCGCGGAGCATTTTCGGCGATCGCGATGAGTTAATTCCTAGGAAGAAGTTATATATCGAGGCTTCGGCCAATTTAAGCATATTTGGAGTTATGGAGATCAGACTAAAGCGATTTTTTAGGTGATTTTCACCATATGGAATGGGGTAAGTTCTTTCTTCACAGTTCTGAGTTAAACACATGAGTATATATGGATTAGAACATGAAAATTAATGGAAATTGTGGGTTTTTGGTAGAAGACCTAGAAACTGATATTTTTCGATTTTGACCACAAAACATGACATGGAGTTGGGAATAAAATATATATTTGAGTTCGTAATATTATGGGTAATCTTTATCTTTGAAAAAATTCGAAATCTGGGCACACGGGCCCGAGGGTGATTTTTTGTCGACTTTTCGATCGGGGTTAGAAATTGTTATAAATTTGATTATAATGAGTATTTGAACATATATTAATGGTTTGCATAATTATTGGCTAGTTTGGAGCGTTGTGCATCAATTGGAGTCATCGGAAGGGCTTGGAAGCCGATTATGGAACTTGGAGTCAGTTAAGTCTCCTTTATAACCTTGTAAGAGGGAAATTAACCCCGTAGGTGAACTAAATCATTAAGTGCTTCTATTTGTGGGGGCTAGGTACGCACGAGGTGACGAGAATCCGTACGTAGCTACTAGTTAGTCCTATGTCCGGGTAGTTTTAGGCTTACATCATGCTTTGTTGTTATTATATTTGATTTGTGTTTATTGTTTGCTTTGAGAAGGAAATGGATTGATCATGCTTATTAAATATTTTTGAAAGGAGTCAAAAATTGTTATAGAAATGGAAATCTTGTAAGTTTTTATTGAAATTTCATATTTTTAAAAGAAATGGAAGAATACTTTAATTTCATAAGTGTAACCGCGTCGCATGTATGATTCGCGAGCATAGTATTTCCTTCTACTACTCTCATTGGAGCGGGTCGTTCGCCTCGGAAGGTTAATAGATGCATCTATGGTTCGCACCGTTCGACCCTTCGGGAGTGCAAATTTTATTTTTTTGTTGGATCGGGCCGTACGACCACGACATTAATTTCGCATGCTATTTGCTTGGTACTTTCTGTGATTTGAACTACTTAAATACCTTGAGATATATGTTGGTAACTGAACTGACGGAAACTGAATTATAATAATGAAAGAAGCTGTCACTTTCTGTCGTTGTCTGTTATTTAATCATGATATTCATGCCTAGCGTCACATTTAATTATATTAATTTGACCATACCAAGTGTCAAGTCGACCCCTCGTCACTACCTCTTCAGGGTTAGGCGGGATACTTACTGGGTAGACATTGTTTTCGTACTCATACTACACTTGCTGTACATTTTGATGTACAAGAACATGTATGGATCGCGGTCTTGTGGGCACATCGACATGGTGGATACGGGGACTTAGGTTAGATGCATCTTTGAGAAGATACGCAACTAGAAGAGTCTCTTTCCGAGTACTTGTATCTTCTTTTCTGTCAAAACTTATATACTGGACGGTTGTTGTATCCTATTTTACTTCCTAGTAAAAGCTCATGCACATGTGACACCGAGTTCGGGGATGATTATGGGGTGTTTAGTACTGAAATTGAAAATGTCAATTTCATTCCTTAAAGTTTATTTGTTACTTGTTAAATTGAAGGAAATTTATGTTTTCAGAAGCACTTGTATACAACCAAAATCGGGGAGTCCGATTTTGAGGCCTCTATATCATTCCAAGCCCGGTCTCGAGAGGTTCGAAGCAGTGTCTAAGACTCGACCCTGAAGTGCTTCCCCCGACAGGGTATATCGAAGACTCATCACAGCATACCTTGAGGCAGTAAGAAATCGATGACTGTCACGGAAATGCGGGACATTCCCAAGGACACGTGGTTAGAACTGACAAGGTCTGCAAGAAATAGTACAAGTCCATACTGAACCATTATACAGTTGTACCAATAGCATTTCTTTGTCATAATTAGACATGTACTATGTTGGGATTCTCCCTTCGTGTATAAAAGGGATCCTTGTTATTTTGTAACATACATGAATATTCACTGCAATAGAACATTCTCTGCTTTTCTTGCCTAAACGTGCTCAACAATTGCTCCACAGATTTATTGCTCTTCATTTATTGTGTTCATTTATTGTTCTTCACTTATTACTCATTATTAATCGCCATAATCTGACCTCGAGGACCAAATTCCAGTGAGCTCGAGGCCCCCAGTCTTGTGACCACACTGGCTTGCTTATCATTTCTCCCTTACCTACACTTAGCATTTCTCGTCTAACAACTAGTATTAAAATAAATCACATATTTCCAGACACACAAATCACATATAATTGTTAATACCATTTTCCCGGTAAACAGTTTGGCGCCCACCGTGGGGCTAAATAAATAGGGATTGTTTTGGTGCTAGTTTTCTGAAAACACAAGTTATTTTTCACACTTTTTATTGTCCAAGAATCTTTGATTTCAGGTCAAAAAATGTCTAACTCAGCAAACGCACACGAAAAAAACGGTCTTGGACTTCATGGAGAGAACGGTGCAACTGCCTCAGACGCCGGTGTACCACTACAAAACCCTGGGGTGGCACCATGAAAAATCCCCGTCGATGTGGGCTCGCGCAACGCTTTGCATGTCGATGTAAGCTCTGATACCGACGAAGTGTGCACAGAGTAGACCAACATGAAGAGCAAAGAACTCTAGATCGGGAGGAAAGAGAAGTTAGCCTTCAAGTCATTTTTGAGATGCTACAAGCACAGCAAGTGGCTATTGCTCAACTACAGAGTCAGCAGAAAACTCCAAGCACAGTTGTACTGGAAACGGCTCCTCGAGTCGAGCTTGCACCCCAGAGATCGAGTAACAATGGGTCAGCAACAGACCCCTCTATTATGAAGTTGCTCGAGGATATCACCAAGAGGATTGAGTCGTGAGAAAAGAAGATAGAGGCTAACGACAAAAAAATGGAAACATATAACTCGAGGGTCGATCAGATCCCGGGCGCACCACCAATTCTGAAGGGTGTGGATTCCAAGAAGTTCGTGCAGAAACCTTTTCCATCAAGTGCGGCTCCGAAGCCCATTCTAAAGAATTTCTGGATGCCCGATATCCCGAAGTACAACAGGACCACGAACTGCAACAAGAATATTACCACTTATACTTGTGGTATAAAAGGGAATGACTTAAAGGATGACAAGATAAAGTCTGCCTTGTTGAAGAAATTTGGAGAAACACTATCCAAAGGGGCTATGATGTGGTGACACAACCTTCCCCCGAACTCGATAGATTCGTTTTCCATGTTGGCAGACTCTTTTGTGAAGGCACATGATGTTGCCATCAAGGTCGCTACAATGAATTCTAACGTCTTTAAAATCAAACAAAGGGAGAACGAGATGCTAAGGGAACTCGTATCTCTCTTTTAGATGGAGCGAGTGGAATTAACACCAATCTCCGATGACTGGGTAGTGCATGCCTTCACTCAGGGCTTGAACGAACGGAGCTCGATAGCTTTGAAGCGGCTGGAGCAATATTTGATTGAGTATCCCGTCGTAACATGGGCGGATGTGCACAACAAGTATCAATCAAAAATCAGGGTCGAGGAAGACCAATTGGGAGCCCCCACGGGCTCAGTATATCAAAGAAGGCTCTTAGCAATGGAATCAAGGTCTACAGAAAGGGAGTCGAGACCAAACAAGTAAAGATACCAACCATATGTAGAAGATCGCAGGAATTCCCCAAGGCACAATATACCTAGAATCGATCGAAGGATGGATCGAGGTCAAGGTTCCCGGGGACTCGTGAGCAAAGCTGGGTTCGATAGGCACACGGTGTTGCGCCCCCTTTTTTCCTCGTGGAGTCCGAGTTTCGACCATTTTTGGGATAACTCGTTTCCTTTTGGGAAAGGAGTACAAGAAGTTGAAGAGTTGCCACCTAATGGATTAAGGTGCGTTAGGGAACCTATTGCAAGTAACTCATGAAACCAGTTTGTGTCACTAGTGATTGGGCAAGGGATTGAAATTACCTCGGGGGGAAGGTGTTAGGCACCCCTCGAGGTCCACAATGGTGTGTCCCAGCCAAACTTACTTTGTGAATTGGTCATTTAACAAATAAGCAGTCTAAGATAAAGAGAGATTTGATAGATAAGTAATCTAAGCACACAAACGTAAACAAGGTAAGGGAGGTCCTAGGTTTTTTAGCCTATAGGATCACATCTGTACAATACCTGGTAATCCTTCCTTAACTTTAGGGGCTACACGTGGTATTAGCGCACAAGTCATCATATCCTTTTACTACCCAATTAACCTCCCCTTAGCAGTTATATAAGCGATTTTAATTAATGAACTCTAACTGTGCTTTACCCGTCCCTTCCTTGTGGTCCCGGAGGTGTTAGGAACTCTAAACTTTGGAAGTTCTAGACTCTCCTAAGGTGTTTAAAAAGGGAAAATCTGAGTGACAACAAAGAACATATAGGATTGTCAAGTAAAAAAATAATTAAGGGAATCATGTTTACCTGCACACATAAACATATAATTAGCATGTCTCAAACAACAGGTTTTAGGTATATTAGAAAGTCCTAGAACAGGATATCTAGGTGAGCATAACAAGGGCAGAGAATACGCAACATTTTTTTAAAGCGAAGTGTCATAAATCTAATCAGTTTGCCTATTGATTTTAGTACCTATTGAATCTGGGCCACTCACAAATAAGCAAAACACAATCTTTTACATTTTTATGAGACCTTAATTACCTGAGGCTTTCCTAGGCGTGGATCTGGAATACCATATAAACATTGTCTAAAGGTGATCAGAATTCTGGGCATCAGTTAAAACAGATTGAAATTATTAAGATCTATAGGCATACTGGTCTAAGTGTTTGAATATTCGAGAAACCAATTTCATACATATTTACCCTATAACATGATGTCTATGTGTTGGGGTTGTTTTTAAACAACTTTTTAGAAGGGATAGTTACTGATTTAGGCGATATCGACGTGATTGAATGCAAATAAAGTCCTAAAACAGGATTTCTAATGCACATAGAGAGTGGTCGTTTTGTTAGGCATGATTACAATAAGATTTCTATGTGATCATGCAGAAGCAAAATGACGTGATGAGCTAGTAACATGTTTTCTAGTATGCAAAATAGTAAATATGAAAATCCAAAGGCATGATTTCAAGTGCACATAATATAATAGGCTTATGGCATGATTTCTAACACAAATAGGAATAACAAACCTAAAGTCATGATTTCTAACACAAATAGGCATAGCAAACCTAAAGGCATGATTTCTAATACACGTGAACACAAGATAACCTAAAGCATGATTCTTACCAGATTACCCTACAAAATCATATAAGAATCCCTCCCCTTTTACTAATTTCCCCAATATTTGTTTACAAAGATGATTATTACAGACCAGAAGTGAATGAATTGCATAAATAAATATAAACTATATTAAAGGGAGCCTGAATTAGGCCCAAAGTAAACCTGGAACACCAGGCCTTCAAAAATAGTCTTAGATGCCAAGAGTCTCATAGCCAACATGGTGTCCTGGTGTGTCAAAGTTCCCTAATGACCTAAGGGATCCCGGGCAGTGCTCACACGAAGACTCTTTCTTGAATAAAGAATTGGCTATGTACAGTGTGGAAAGGCCAGCCTCAGTGTGGCAGAGTTCGGAGGAATCTCATGGATTCCTAGGCAGTACATACACTGAGGAGGCATAACTTAATAATCTAAGAGTAGAAGTGAGAGTGCTTGACATAGTTTGAAAGAACTTAGTAAAACATTGTAGAGATAAGACTTTTAGTGTCACTCCCCAACCTCAGGGAGCGTGATCGGCGCTCAACCGAGTGGACCCGGTCGAACAAGCCTTTCAAGCGTATCCCACCCGACTCACTTATATTCAAAAAAATGAACACCTCATCGCTTATTAACCCGGGGAGAAGTTAAATTACCTAAACATACATGCGTTACTAGTTCAGTTTTCTTTTTATCCATTATGCAATAATCAAAATACAAACAACACATTTTAAACTATGATTAAGAGGAATAAGATTTCACATACAACAGGTCATTACAACATCCCTGCTATCCATACATGACCCACGCAAATGTCTACAGAGCCTCTATAGATACAAAAGACAAATACGACTATGCCAGTGACAAGGCCTCGACTATACATCAAAATTTAGTGACTTTTACAAAAGAAGTATAACAAATACTACACATGAACCAGGGAGGAAGCGGGGCTCACCAAAACTGCTAGGAGGATAGAGAATGAGGGAACCACTATCGGCGATCAGCGCTATCTGCAATAGAACCACCTACATCCATTCAAAGATGTAGCGCCCCAAGCAAAATGGACGTTAGTACCGTCGAATAGTATTAGTATGTATGAACAAATTCTACTCCAAGTAGAACAATAAGCAAAGAAGCATAAATGCAGTCAAGAAAATAAAATAATGTAGCACAGATACAGGAGGGACACATGTAAGATTCTCATGGTTTCATATTTCGCCTTTCCATCTTCTCGGTTAACATTCCTTTTAAAGCCAAGTGCCACAATTTTACAATTTCTACCGTGTCTTTTACACGGAGTCCGATCTCGGCCCGACCAGCTAAGCCATCCCAAGTGAGACATCACCAGCATCATGATATATATTCATATTTTCTATGTAAATGCCACCATGATTACAACATGGAGTCCGATCTTGGCCCGATCGGCTAAGCCATCTCACTTGAATTAGTGAGACATAACCAACATCATATTCTCGATGAAAATGCCACCATATGTTCCTCAGGGAGTCCGATATCGGCCCGATCGGCTAAGCCATCTCACTTTGGGACATAACCATATCAATTTCATTATTCAATTCACATTCTTTTCACATTATTTATCACACCGTACTTGGCACTTGGATATATTTTACAATTTGGTTCACATTCCCCTCTTTTAATCGTTCAACAACATCATCCTTCATATTAACGAGTACCAACCAAAAATGAATTTGTACACATAAACATTGTAACGACCCGACCGGTCGTTTTGAGATCCAGCGCGTCGTTCAGTAGTTGGGAGTCATGAACAGCTTCATTTCGGGTATTGTGACTTGTGGGTATTGTCAGAGTTGAAATTCAGGAGGCTCGGGGTTAAATTGAAAGGAAAATTCTCAATTCAGAAGCCTTAAGTTGAGGAAATTGAGTAAGACTGGAATTTTGAGTAAACAGTGATGACCCAAAAGGTCATCTTATGTAAATTTAATTATGACTGTGTTTTGAGGCCCCGAAAGCCTTTGTCAATCTCACCTCGATATGTGTGCGCAGCCCGGGCGCATAGCCGGGAAGCCTTTATGTGGAAACTTGATAAAGAGTTGAATTTATGATAATTAGTTGAATAAAGTTGACTTTGGTCAACATTTTTGGTGAACAGACCCGGATCCGTCATCTCACGGTCTCGGAAGGTCTGTAGGAAAATATGGGACTTGGGCGTATGCCCGAAATCGAATTTCGAGGACCCAAGTTCGAGAAATGAATTTTTAAAGAAAATTGTTTTATGAAAATATTTAAGGCTTATGAAAATGAACCTTGATGTAAAACCTATGCGGACAGGCCCGTATTATGATTTCGGAGCCCGAAATAGGTTTAATATGTGTTATTTAAGTTATCTGTGAAATCTGGTAAGAAACGTACTTGATTTGACAGGTTTCAGATCAAAATGAGAAAATTATAGTTAATGAAGTTTTGAGAAATCTCATAGAAGTTGAAATATTTTTTGGAATGTGATTTTATGTTCCCGAGGTCCGAATAAAATTCTGAGACCGGGAATAGTTTCGTTATCTCATTTATGACTTGTCTGCAAAATTTGAAGTCATTCCGAGTAGTAAGGCCGGTGCAGCGCATTGAAGTGAATTCTAGAATTTCTTAAGTTCTTAAGTTGATTCAATTTGGTTTTGGGGTTGAATTTTGAGTTTCGTTATTATGCTTCATGTTCTGGAAGTTCAAGCGAGTCTGTATCATGAATACAGACTTGCCGGTGCTTTTGGACGGGGTCCCGAGGGGCTCGGGTTATTTTAGATCCCCGGGAGCTAAGTTAGAAAACCAGAAATTTCTACTATCTGGTTTCCTTCTCTGCGATCGCAGATTCCCCTTTGCGATCGCAGAGGTCTGGGTTCCACACCTTCGCGATCGCAGTCTTTTATCGCATTGAGTCGCGTCTGGGCCTAGTGAGTTTGCTCTTCGTGATCGCAGGATCTCTGCCGCGATCGTAGAGGTCCAGCCAGTTGGTCTTCGCGATCGCAAGACCTCTGCCACGATCGCAAAGGTCTGGCAAGTTGGCCTTCGCGATCGCAGGGCCCTTGTCGCGATCGTAGTTAAGGAATCCCTGGGAAGTTTTATTTAATACGTGACTTAGCATATTTCCTCCATTTTCATCTTCCTTCTCAAGTTTTTAGAGAGCTCTTCAAGGAACCTTCCACCACTGTTATTGAGGTAAGTAAATTCCATAGTTTTACTAGTTTCAAACATTAATTCCTAGTTAAATCCCCTACTAAATTATCGAAAAATCATAGAATTAGGTAGAAATTTTAGGGTTCTTGAGGATTTTTGTAATTTTCCATTTTAGGCCATGAATTCAAGTAGAATAATACTTTAATGATCCTTAGGCTATGGGTGAGTGATCCCTTCGAGAATTTTCGGAATTTTATCATGAAGTACCGGGGTTGGAATTTGGGAATTCTTCAAGAATAGCGATTTTATTGAATAACTAGGATAACTTCCCGCTTTGTGCATGCATTGACATTATTGTATATCTTTTGGCTAGTTGTGAGTCCTCGGGTGTAGAGTTCGGAGTTTCTGGCGCAATTATGGTCTGAGGGGTAGATTCGAAACGAGGTGAGTCTCCTTTCTAACCTTGTTAGAGGGAACTGTCCCCATAGGTGTTCTACATGTTGTGTGGAAATGTTTGTGGGGGTTAGTACGCACCAAGTGACGAGAGTCCGTACGTAGCGGCTATTATTGATATGTCCGGGTAGTGAGTCCCCACATCATGCCTTGTGTTCTTCTTGTGATGAACTGTATGTTATGAAATTCTGCTATGTGTAGTTTTGTTTCTCTGAGATTTATGGAATTTAAAATAAAATGAAAGGAATTGTTTTACGGAAAATAAAATGAAAAGAATTGTTTTACGGAAAATAATATGAAAGGGATTGTATTACGGGAAGTAGTATGAAACAAATTGCTTATGGAAAGTATTATGAAAAGGAAAGAATATTGTGTGTGCATGTGATCGCTTTGCAATTTACATTCTGCGAGCGATGTGTGATTTTCCCCCACTCTTATATTTGTAAAATATATGGGATCAGGTCGTACGCCACGGTGGAGCTGAAAAGTATTTGTAATATATCTGGGATCGGGCCGTACTCCAAGGCGGAGCTGAAAAGTATTTGTAATATATATGGGATCGGGCGTACGCCACAGCGGAGTTGAAAAGTAATTGTAATATATATGGGATCGGGACGTACGCCACGGCGGATTGGAGAGGTATTGATATACATTTATGGGAGCGGGCCGTTCGCCACGGTGGATTCAAAGATACATTTATGGGAGCAGGTCGTACGCCACGGCGGATTTAAAGAAAGGAAATAACTTATTTACTTATTTTCGGAATTTATTTGGATTACAGTGCCTTATATATATTTGTTGCTTAACTGCCTTCACATGTCTACTGCTTTAAGCATATTCTGTCCTATTTATATTGATGGACCTTAGTGAGTGTCAAGTCGACCTCTCGTCACTACTTCTTCGAGGTTAGGCGGGATACTCACTGGGTACATATATGTATATGTACTCATGTTGCACTTTCTGTGCATTTTGTTGCACATGTATCTTTATAGTTCAGCAATTGATTTGGAGACTTTCTCGGGCTGCATTCATCCGGAGGCGTTCCGCTGTTGACAGAGTCTCCTTCTTTCTATATCTTTACATTGTATCTCTATTGCTTTTGTCCCATTTATTTCCCGGACAAGAGTTGTATAATTGTATAAATTCTTAGAAGCTTCTCATGTAATTGTGTCACCGGGTTCTGGGGATGTGTTGAGTCTTGTTTTATTGAATTAAATGGATTTCCTATCGTGTTTAATTTACAAAAGTTTATTTATTTGATTATGAAAAGAAATGAAGACAAAGATTTCGAAATTGTTAAACAGGATGATATATCAACTAATTAAGGGGTTGGCTTGCCTGACAGTGGTGTCCGACGCCATCACAACCGAGAGGTTTTGGGTCGTGACAAACATGGAGCATGATAATCACAATTCATATTGTCAAGTAGCATAGTAACATAGGTAAGCAACATAGAACAACTTGTAAACAGGAATTTTCCAACTTAGCACATTGAGACAATCAATTCTCATAAAATCAAGCAAGGAACTCATACCAAATGCCCGGACACTGAGGAAATGATTCTACAAGGATTAAAGTTAGCCATACGTACCTGGTTGAGTTTTCCTTAAGTTACTACAACGTTCCGGAAATCCTAACAATCCCAATCTATTTCGAGATATAACAAAATTGAACACAAATTAGGAAGATATTCATAGTTTTAGCTCGTTTGAGCGTTCCATTAAACAATAGGTGTGCAATAAGTCTTTAAGGTCCTCTTTGAGGAAAGTCCCTTCCTGATGTTGTTTCCTTATGTGTCGTGTTCGAATTGTGGTCTTTTTGGCGCATTTTGACATCGTGTGAGATTGTTGGTTCTACTTGGGGTGACTGGTTACCTGAGCAGTTCATCTGGGTGAGACGAGATTTATAAATTTAGGATCGGTGTGTTAGGATTATGTGAGTATATTGCAAGGGAGTTGCTATTATTAGTTTGCAATGAGATGATGATCTAAGGTTAGAAAAAATATTTCAACGTGTGGTTAACTCTGCAAATGGTTATGAATTTCTGCACATCTTCTCCGTTGTGATGATATCATCAGCGTTATAGCAGAATGTATGAATGTATCTGATAAGGTGCTTTGAGAGCATCAAATTCGCAGAATTCTGGCTATTAAGGTTCAGGGAGCGTTATTTTGGTCAGATGATGAACTATGCAGTGTATGGTGCTGATTCAGCAAAGGCGCGTAGTTTTGTTATGGTGCCTCGTGTGGTAGTTGATACGGTGTTCAAATGTTAGAATCAGGCATGGCGGAGAATTTCAGGTTGTTGGAACCGAGTTCAGAATGTATTGTGTGTATAAGAAGAAGATATCTTTAGATTTGATCAAGCTTGTGTGCTCAGCGGGGTTGTAGTAGCACGGGCAGGTGCACAAGGTGCTAAAAAATGATTTCACATTACTCAAGAGCAGTTCTTGACACGTTCGAGGACGAACGTCTGTTTAAGTGGGGGAGAATGTAACGACCCGACCAGTCATTTTGAGATCCAGCGCGTCGTTCAGCAGTTGGGAGTCATGAACAACTTCATTTCGGGTATTGTGACTTGTGGGTATTGTAAGAGTTGAAATTCAGGAGGTTCAGGGTTAAATTGAAAGGAAAATTCTCATTTCAGAAGCCTTAAGTTGAGGAAATTGGGTAAGACTAGAAATTTGAGTAAACTGTGATGACCCAAAAGGTCATCTTATGTAAATTTAATTATGACTGGGTTCCGAGGCCCCGAAAGCCTCCGTCAATATCACCTCGATGTGCGTGCACAGCCCGTGCGCGTAGCCGGGAAGACTTTATGCGGAAACTTGATAAAGAGTTGAATTTATGATAATTAGTTGAATAAAGTTGACTTTGGTCAACATTTTTGGTGAACGGACCCGGATCCGTGATCTGACGGTCTCGGAAGGTCCGTAGGGAAATATGGGACTTGGGTGTATTACCGGAATTGAATTTTGAGGACCCAAGTCGGAGAAATGAATTTTTAAAGGAAATTATTTTATGAAAATATTAAAGGCTTATGAAAATGAACCTTGATGAAAAACCTGTGCGACCGGGCCCGTATTAGATTTCAGAGCCTGGAACAGGTTCAATATGTGTTATTTAAGTTATCTCTGAAATTTGGTAAGAAACGGAATTGATTTGACGGGTTTCGGATCAAAATGAGAAAATTAGAGTTAATGAAGTTTTGAGAAATATCATAGAAGTTGAAATTTGGTTTGAAATGTGATTTTATATTCCTGAGGTCCGAATGAAATTCCGAGATAGGGAATAGTTCCCTTATGTCATTTATGACATGTCTGCAAAATTTGAAGTCATTCCGAGTAGTATAGGCTGGTGCGGCGCATTAAAGTGAATTCTAAAATTTCATAAGTTCTTAAGTTGATTCAATTTGGTTTTGGGGTTGAATTTTGAGTTTCGTTGTTGTTCTTCATGTATTGGAAGTTCGAGCGAGTCCGTATCATGAATACAGACTTGCCGGTGCTTTTGGACGGGGTCTCGAGGGGCTCGGGTTATTTTAGAACCCCGGGAGCTAAGTTAGAAAAACCAAAAATTTCTGCTATCTGGTTTCCTTCTATGCGATCGCAGAAGGTGGGTTGCGATCGCGGAGAAGGATTTTTCTGGGCTGTTGATTGTTCTCTGCGATCGCAGATTCCCCTTTGCGATCGCAGAGGTCTGGGTTCCACACCTTCGCGATCGCAGTCTTTTATCGCGATCGCATTGAATCGCGTCTAGGCCGAATGAGTTTGCTCTTCGCGATCGCAAGTCCTCTGCCGCGATCGCAAAGGTCCGACCAGTTGTTCTTCACGATCGCAGGACCTCTGCCGCGATTGCAGAGGTCTAGCCAGTTGGACTTCACGATCGCAGGGCCCTTGTCGCGATTGTAGTTAAGGAATCCCTGGGCAATTTTATTAAATACGAGACTTAGCATATTTCCTCCATTTTCATCTTCCTTCTCAAGTTTTTAGAGAGCTCTTCAAGGAACCTTCCACCAGTGTTATTGAGGTAAGTAAATTCCATAGTTTTACTAGTTTCAAACATTAATTCCTAGTTAAATCCCCTACTAAATTATCTAAAAATCATAGAATTAGGTAGAAATTTTAGGGTTCTTGAGGATTTTTGTAATTTTCCATTTTAGGCCATGAATTCAAGTAGAATCACACCTCAATGATCCTTAGGCTATGGGTGAGTGATCCCTTCGAGAATTTTCGGAATTTGATCATGAGGGACCGGGGTTGGAATTTGGGAATTCTTCAAGAATAGCGATTTTATTGAATAACTAGGATAACTTCCCGCTTTGTGCATGCATTGATATTATTGTATACCTTTTGGCTAGTTGCGAGTTCTCGGGTGTAGAGTTCGGAGTTTCGGGCGCAATTGTGGTCCGAGGGGTAGATTCGACACGATGTGAGTCTCCTTTCTAACCTTGTAAAAGGGAATTGTCCCCATAGGTGTTCTACATGCTGTGTGTAACTGTTTGTGGGGGTTACGTACGCACCAAGTGACGAGAGTCCGTACGTAGCAGCTATTATTGTTATGTCTGGGTAGTTAGGCCCCACATCATGCCTTGTGTTCTTCTTATGATGAACTGTATGTTATGAAATCCTGCTATGTGTAATTTTGTTTCTGTGAGATTTATGGAATTTAAAATAAAATGAAAAGAATTGTTTTACGGAAAATAAAATGAAAAGAATTTTTTTACGAAAAATAATATGAAAGGAATTGTTTTACGGGAAGTAGTATGAAACAAACTATTTCTGGAACGTATTATGAAAAGGAATGAATATTGTGTGTGCATGTGACCGCTTTGCAATTTAATTTCCGCGAGCGATGTGTGATTTTCCCCCACTCTTATATTTGTAAAATATATGGGATCGGGTCGTACGCCACGGCGAAGCTGAAAAGTATTTGTAATATATATGGGATCGGGCCGTACGCCACGGCGGAGCTGAAAAGTATTTGTAATATATTTGGTATCGGGCCGTATGCCACGGCGGAGCTGAAAAGTATTTGAAATATACATGGGATCGGGCCGTACACCATGGCAGAGTTGAAAAGTAATTGTAATATATATGGGATCGGGCCGAACGCCACGACAGATTTGAGAGGTATTCGTATACATTTATGGGAGCGGGTCATACGCCACGGCGGATTCAAAGATACATATGTGGGAGCGGGCCGTACGCCACTGCGGATTTAAAGAAAGGAAATTACTTATTTACTTATTTTCAGAATTTATTTGGATTATAGTGCCTTATATATATTTGCTGCTTAATTGCCTTCACATGTCTACTGCTTTCAGCATATTCTATCCTATTTATATTGTTTGACCTTAGTGAGTTTCAAGTCGACCTCTCGTCACTACTTCTTCGAGGTTAGGCGGGATACTCACTGGGTACATATATGTATATGTACTCATGCTGCACTTTCTATGCATTTTGTTGCACAGGTATCTTCATAGTTCAGCAATTCATTTGGAGACTTGCTCGGGCTGCATTCATCCGGAGGCGTTCCGCAGTTGACAGAGTCTCCTTCTTTCTATATCTTTACATTGTATCTCTATTGCTTTTGTCCCATTTATTTCCCGGACAAGAGTTGTATAATTGTATAAATTCTTAGAAGCTGCTCATGTACTTGTGTCACCGGGTTCTGGGGATGTTTTGAGTCTTGTTTTATTGAATTAAATGGATTTCCTATCGTGTTTAATTTACAAAATTTTATTTATTTGATTATGAAAATCAATAAGGCAACGATTTCGAAAATGTTAAACATGATGGTATTTCAACTGATTAAGGGGTTGGCGTACCTGACAGTGGTTTCCGGCGCCATCACAACCCATAGGTTTTGGGTTGTGACAAACATGGAGCATGATAATCACAATTCATATTGTCAAGTAGCATAGTAACATAGGCAAGCAACATAGAACAACTTGGAAACAGGAATTTTCCAACTTTGCACATTGAGACAATCAATTCTCATAAAATCAAGTAAGGAACTCATACCAAATGCCCGGACACGGAGGAGATGATTCTACAAGGATTAAAGTTAGCCATACGTACCTGGTTGTGTTTTCCTTAAGCTACTACAACATTTCGGAAATCCTAACAATCCCAATCTATTTCGAGATATAAAAAATTTAACACAAATTAGGAAGATATTCATAGTTTTAGCTCGTTTGAGCGTTCCATTAAACACTAGGTGTGCAATAAGTCTTTAAGGTCCTCTTATAGAGGATTTAATCAACCTTCAACCCATCCCTAAACATTTTTAGCTCAACAATGTTCCTACACCCGTTGATAAAACATCCAAGCAAGATAATAACTCCAATACCCACAAACTTTCTTGATAATTACCCATCTTTAGCTAAAATTCGAAATTAAGGATTAGGGTGTAGAATATTACCTCAAGGATGAAGACCTAGTGTGTTTTCCTTGTTAATCTTCAAGGATTTGTGTAAGAATTGAAGAGTGATTTCATAGAGGTCACTTTATCACTTTAGGTCTCCCTCTCTCACTCTAAAGCATCAGATTTTTGCTCAAAAATGACCCATTTTGTGTATTTAACGAATCTGGGTCGGGTTATAAAGATAGAAGAATGGATAGTCCAAGATTATGAACCGGGCTACAGACATGGTGTCGCCTGGCTAAAGCCTGGCTTTAGCCTGGCTAAAGCTTTGTCTAGCCTGGACTCGCTGCCTAAAGCCTGGTCCAGCCTAGATATAGCTTGGCTAAAGCGTTGTCTAGCCTGGCTTTAGCCTAGCCTCGCCAGCCTAAAGCCTGGTCCAGCCTAGCTATAGCCTGGCTAAAGCCTGGTCTAGCTGTGACGAAAAATTTCAACCCCCAGCGCATTGTTCAACCCTAAACTCTGGAAGTACAATGTATTACCTACCTTGACACAACGAAACCTTAAATTACATAGTGAAGTTTTCTGGGGCCTTACATTCTCCCTCACTTAAGATCATTCGTCCCCGAATGAGGATCAAGGTTTACTTTGGTTCAGATACGCCATATGGAAACAAGCCAAATTTACCTAACTCCCAAATTTTCTTAAAATGTTGCCAGAATTTCTCTTGTGATTAGGCCTATCCACCTGCCAGAGAGCCCCCGAAACAAATTTCACTACTTTCATACGATCAGACAACACAATAGAACACAAAGCAACATAAACCGAGGCTTCATAAAAGAACGGATAACTAAGGAAGGGGTCTCTTTACACTAGCCGAACAAGTAATGAAAATATTTAGAGAAAACAACTTCATAGACTATTACCTGACTATTCGAACAAATGAGGGTACTTCTTTTTCATTTCATTCTCGGCTTCCCAGGTAGCTTATTCGACTTGTTGGTTCCACCACAATACTTTCACCGATGCGATTTCCTTGTTTCTCAATTTCTGGACCTGTCTATCAAGAATAGCAACTGGAACTTCTTCATATGACAGTTCTTCGTTAACCTTGACGGTCTCAACCGGCACGATAGCAGACGGGTCTCCAACCACCTTCTTCAACATGGACACATGAAACACCAGGTGCACTAGTGACATATCAGGGGGCAGCTCAAGCTTGTACGCTACCTGTTCTATCATTTGAATGATTCTATATGGCCCAACGTACCTTGGACTCAATTTCCCTTTTCTTCCAAACCGCATGACCCCCTTCAGGGGAGATACCTTCAAGAACACCTAATCAAATTTCTTGGAACTCTAAATCCCTACGACGAGCATCCGAATAGGATTTCTAGCGACTTTGAGCAGGTTTCAACCGCTCCTCTACGATTTTAACCTTCTCCATATCTTGATGCACAAGGTTGGGCCATAATAGTTCGTCTTCTCCCACCTCAAACCATCCGATCGGCGACCTACATCTCCTACCATACAAGGCCTCAAACGGCGCCACCTGAATACTAGCATGGAAGTTGTTGTTATAAGAAAATTCAATAAGCGGCAAATGATCATCCCTGCTACCCTGGAGTGCCATAGAGCCTGACTATTTCCTTGATATATAATTGAGCATACTGTTCCACAGTGTCAGTGGATTTAACCGGCAGGAAGTGTGCTGATTTCGTGAGCCGATCCACGATCACCCAAATTGAGTCAAACTTGTGCAGAGTACGGGGAAGTCCCACCACAAAGTCCATATTGATCATTTCCCATTTCCACGTCGGAATATCTATAAGTTGCGCGAGCCCACTGGGCATTTGATGTTCGGCCTTCACTTGCTGACAATTCGGACATTTTGCCACAAAGTCCGCCACACCCCTCTTCATGCCATTCCACCAGTAAACATCCTTGAGGTCGTGATACATTTGTGTAGAACCGGGGTGTACAGAATATCTAGAATTATGAGCCTATTCCATGATCCTCTGCTGAAGGTCATCCACATCCGGGACACACAACTGCCTTGGCACCGTAAGATACCATCATCTCTGCTGATAGAAAATGATGTGGTCCTATATTTATGAATTGCTTCCTTTAGTTGTATCAACATTGGATCGTTGTATTGCTTTTCCTTGACTTCTTCCACAAGCGAAGATTTTGCCCTGTTATGAACTATGACACCCCCTTCGCCAGAGTCCGCAAGAAAAATTCCTGGACTGGCCAGCTGGTGAATTTCTCGGGCCAAGGGCCTTCGATATGCCTCCATGTAAGCCAAGCTGCCCATAGATTTTTTACTAAGAGCATATGCCACCACATTAGCTTTCCCTAGATGATATAAGATAACCATGTCATAAT
Organism: Nicotiana undulata; assembly: GCA_005239495.1. Classification (NCBI taxonomy): domain Eukaryota; kingdom Viridiplantae; phylum Streptophyta; class Magnoliopsida; order Solanales; family Solanaceae; genus Nicotiana; species Nicotiana undulata. The sequence goes on from ML265501.1 coordinate 22,165, forward strand.
CTTTGAGCAACTCAAGCCATCTTCTTTTCCTGAAGTTTAATTCCTTTTGTTTGAAAATATATTGAAGACTCTTGTGGTATGTGAATACATCCACGTGGATCCCATACAGATAATGTCTCCAAATCTTTAATGCAAAAACAACTGCCGCAAGCTCCAAGTCATGAGTCGGATAATTCTTTTCGTGATTCTTAAGATGCCTTGAAGCATATGCTATAACATTACCATGTTGCATTAACACACACCCAAGACCAACCCTCGAAGCATCGCAATACACCACAAACCCCCAGTACCTTCTGGCATGGTCAACACTGGCGCCGAAGTCAATCTTGATTTTAATTCTTGAAAACTCTTTTCACAAGCATCGGACAACTGGAACTTGACCGCTTTCTGTGTTAGTTTAGTCAACAGGGAGGCGAGAATAGAGAACCCTTCCACTAACCTCCTATAATATCGGGACAGTCCCAACAAACTACGAATTTCTGTCCGGGTTATAGGTCTAGGACAATCCTTTACTGCCGCGATCTTATGGGTATCAACCTTAATCCCTTCCCTGTAGACATCATGACCCAAAAAGGTAACAGATTCAAGCCAAAATTCATATTTCGAGAACTTTGCATATAATTGGTGCTGATGAAGAGTCTGTAGAACTGCCCTGAGGTGATTAGCGTGATCTTCTCGGCTTCGTGAATATACAAGGATATCTTCAATGAACACTACCACAAAAGAGTAAATAAATGGCTTGAAGACCCGATTCATAAGGTCCATGAAAGTTGCTGGGCGTTGCTTAGCCCAAAGGACATTACCAAAAATTCAAAGAGCCTATATCGAATTCTGAAAGCTGTAATAGGAATATCCTGCTCCCTTATCTTTAGTTTGTGATACCCAGAACGCAAATCAATTTTAGAGAAGGACCTAACACCTTGCAATCGATCGAACAAATCATCTATCAGAGGCAGTGGTTATTTGTTTTTGATTGTGACTTTGTTGAGTTGTCGGTAGTCAATACACATTCGCAGCGGCCCATCTTTCTTTCTGACAAAGAGAACTGGTGCGCCCCAAGGAGACACACTTGGTCGGATTAAACCCTTTTCTAGCAAATCATTCAGCTGCTCCTTTAGCTCCTTCAGTTCAGTCGGCACCATCCTGTAAGGTGGAATAGATATCGGTTGCGTGCCCGGCATAATGTTGATCCCCAAATCAATTCCCTTTCTGGAGAGATCCCAGGGAGCTAATCCGGAAAGACATCAAGGAACTCATTCACAATTGGCAAGGATTCAAGAGCAGGAATCTCGGCGGTGGTGTCCGCAACTCAGACCAAGTAATAACTACACCCTTTTCTGATTATCCTTGCGACCTTAAGGTAGGAAATAAACCTACCTCTCGGCATACCATTTTTCCATTCCCACTCAACAGTTGGCTCGTTAGGAAACTCAAGCTTCATAATTCTTGTTCGGCAGTCAAGTTTGGCAAAACATGAATAAAGCCAATCAATTCCCATTATTACATCAAAATCAATCATTCCCAATTCAATAATACCGGTAACGGTATCCCCACCACGCACCTCGATAACACAATCCATATAGATTTGCACAGCCGTAATAGATTCGCCAACCGGGGTAGATACGGAGAACGGCTCATGAAGTTGTTCCGGTTCTATCCCTAAGCTTGAAGAAACATAAGGTGTAACATAGGATAAAGAAGATCTGGGATCAATAAGGGCATACACATCATGGGATTGAACAGTCAAAATACATGTGACGACATTCGGAGAAGCCTCTGCACTCTCCCGACCACTCATAGCATAGAATCGGCTAGGTCCGCCCTAACCCCGTGAACCACCCCTAGCTGCACCACGCCCTGCTGGTGCCAGAATACCTCGAGCTGGAGGATATGCTGCAGATGTAGAAGCTGAAGAACTGGATGGCTGGGCGGCGCCCCTGCCTGCGCCCTGGCTGGATGCACGACACTCCCTTTGAATATGGCCTCTCATCCCACATCCATAACGAATTGGCATGTCCATGTAGCAGAGCCCCAAATGCATCCTCCCACACTTAGGGCATGGGGACCTTCGTTGTTTCTGGAATCTCCCTCCTGATTGGCCCTGATGGTGGAACCTCCTGCTGTCTAGGCTGGGCCCAAAACGACTCCCGTGCTGATGGTTGTGACCTGATGGTGGGGCACTGGTTGAAGACTGAACATAAGACTGGGATGTCCCTGATGATCCTCCCCGAGAAACCTGCCTCCCTCATCCGAACAATCCCCAAGGTTGTCCGCGGATCGGGCCCTACTACCACGTTCCCGATCCATCTTGAGCTTTAACTTTCGAGCCTCTGTAGCCTGGGCGAACCCCACAATCTTCCTGTAGTGCATGTCAGAATTTAGAGTAGTCGTGGCAGCTTCATTGATAACCAATGGACTAAGGCCTTGCATAAGTCTACGAACTCTAGCCTCCATAGTTGGCATCATATGAACAACATACTTGGAGAGGCGCACGAACTCCATGTGATACTCCCACACACTTTTACTACCCTGCTTGAGGGTCTCGAACTCTAAAGCACGGACTATCCTAGTTTCAGCGGGCAATAAATGGTCTATGAAAGCATCTACGAACTCACTCCACCTTGCCGGAGTGCTCCCCTCCTCACGGGAATCCTCCCACATCTCAAACCAGGAATAAGCCTCCCCTTTCAGACGATATGAGGCCATCTCTACTCCCTCTGTCTCAGTAGCACGCATAACTCGGAGGGTATTGTGCATCTCATCAATGAAATCTTGAGGGTCTGCCCCGGGGTCAGTACCTGTGAACTCTAAAGGGGCTAATTGAAGAAACCTGTTAACCCTGGAACCAGAAGAATCCCCTTGCCCGTTAGAGGAAGTGGGGTCAATATTTGACCTATGGGCCTGAGAAGCCACCAACTGCGTCAGCATCTGAATAGCTCCCCTAAGATCCCCATTAGAAATATCAGGGCCGGAAGCTGCGGCCGGAGGAGGATCAGGAATATCAGTGGGAGGGATTGTGGCACCCTCCGCAGGAGTAGGAACTTGGATGGTCTGGGCTGGAGTGGAGGAATCACGCAGAGTCATAGTCAGGGGATTATTCTCACCCGTACCATCAAGTTGGGAATCAATGACCACTCCTGGGGTGGCATTGGCCTCTTGGCCAAGTCGCGCTTTCTTCTTGGGTGCCATTTTCTGAAAGTTAAAACAATGCACGAGTTAGAGAGAAAACAACCTCACATTCAACTCCATCGCACGATATGGAACAACAGTGAAGGGTATTATTCCTTAATATCCAAGAAGCCCGCTAATTATAGATGTGGTCGACAACACACCGATAAGAAGGGTTCTACTAGACACGGCTCCGAGACATCCTAGGACACCTTAAACTTTAGGCTCTGATACCAAGTTTGTCATGCCACAACCTCAGGGAGCGTGACCGGCGTTCAACCGAGTGGACCCGGTCGAACAAGCCATTCAAGTGTATCCCACCCGACTCACTTATATTCAAATAAATGAACACCTCATCGTTCATTAACCCGGGGAGAAGTTAAATAACCTAAACATACATGCGTTACTAGTTAAGTTTTCTTTTTATCTATTATGCAATAATCAAACTTCCAACAACACATTTTAAATTATGATTAAGAGGAATAAGATTTCACATACAACAGGTCTTTACAACATCTCCGATACCCATACATGACCCACACAAACATCTACGAAACCTCTATAGATACAAAAAACAAATACGACTATGCCGGTGGCAAGGCCTCCACTATACCTCAACATTTAGTGACTTTTACAAAAGAAGTACAAAAAATACTACACATGACCCCGGGATGAAGCGAGGCTCACCAAAACTGCTAGGAGTATAGAGAATGAGGGCACCACTATCGGTGATCAGCGTTATCTACAATAGAACCACCTACATTCATTCAAAGATGTAGCGCCCCCGGCAAAAGTGACGTTAGTACAATCAAATAGTACTAGTATGTATGAACGAACTCTAATCCAAGTAGAACAATCAACAAAGAAGCAGAAAGGCAGTCATGGAAATCAAATAATGTAGCACAGAAACAGGAGGGACACAAGTAAGAGTCTCATGGTTTAATATTTCGCCTTTCCATCTTTTTGGTTAACATTTCTTTTAAAGCCAAGTGCCACAATTTTACAATTGCCACCGTGTCTTTTACACGGAGTCCGGTCTCGGCCCGACCGGCTAAGCCATCCCAAGTGAGATATCACCAACATCATCACATATATTCATATTTTCGATGTAAATGCCACCATGAGTACATCATGGAGTCTTATCTCAGCCCGATAGGCTAAGCCATGTCACTTGAATCAGTGAGACATAACCAACATGATATTCTCGATGCAAATACCGCCATGTGTTCCTCATGGAGTCCGATCTCGGCCCGATCTGCTAAGCCATCTCTCTTTGGGACATAACCATATCATTTCATTATTCATTTCAAATTCTTTTAACATTATTTATCACACCATCCTTGGCACTTAGATATATTTTACAATTTGGGTCACATTCCCTTTTTTTAACCGTTCAACAGCATCATCTTTCATATTAACGAGTACCAACCAAAAATGAATTTGTACACATAAATAGGGAGCATGATAATCACAATTCATATTGTCAAGTAGCATAGTAACATAGGTAAGCAACATAGAACAACTTGGAAACAGGAATTATCCAACTTAGCACATTGAGACAATCAATTTTCATAAAATCAAGCAAGGAACTCATACCAAATGCACGGACACTGAGGAGATGATTCTACAAGGATTAAAGTTAGCCATACATACCTGGTTGAGTTTTCCTTAAGTTACTACAACGTTGCGAAAATCATAGCAATCCCAATCTATTTCGAGATATAACAAAATTGAACACAAATTAGGAAGATATTCACAGTCTTAGCTCGTTTAAGCGTTCCATCAAACACTAGGTGTGCAATAAGTCTTTAAGGTCCTCTTATAGATGTCACGACCCAAAACCTATGGGTTGTGATGGCGCCGGACACCACTGCCAGGCAAGCCAACCCCTTAATCAGTTGAAATACCTCCCTGTTTAACAATTTCGAAATCGTTGCCTTTATTACATTTCATAATCAAATAAATATTTTTTTGTAAATTAAACACGACAATAAATCTATTTAGTTCAATAAAACAAGACTCAACACATCCCCAGAACCCGGTGAAACTAGTACATGAGCAGTTTCTAAGAATTTATACAATTATACAACTCTTGTCCCAGAAATAAATGGGACAAAGGCAATAGATATAAAATGTAGGTACATCGAAAAGAGACTCCGGCAGCTGTAGAATGCCTCTGGATGAATGCAGCCCGTATAAGTCCCCAAATTGATCATTGTACTATAAAAGTACTTGTGCAACAAAATGCACAGAAAGTGTAGTATGAGTACATATACATATATGTACCCAGTGAGTATCCCGTCTAATCTCGAAGAAGTAGTGACGAGAGGTCGACTCGATACTCACTACGGTCCAACAGTAATAAAGTAAGCAGGATGTAAGGAAAACTGTAGGGGTGTAAAGAAATAATCAAGTACATCAATATCCGGCATCAAGTAACAATCTCAAATCAAACAAGTTTGGTATCCGCCGTGGCGTGCGTCCCGCTCCCATGTGGCACTCAATCTCTCTGTGGCGTACGGCCCGATCCCACCCTGGTAGTCTCAATCTCGCCGTGGCGTACGGCCCGATCCCACCCTAGTAGTCTCAATCTCGCCGTGGCGTACGACCCGATCCCATAATATAATCATTCATCACTCTGCCGTGACGTACGGCCCGATCCCATAATATAATCAATCATCACTCTGTCGTGGCGTACTGACCGATCCTATAACATAATCAATCATCACTCTGCCGTGGCGTACGACCCGATCCCATAATATAATCAATCATCACTCTGCCATGGCGTATGACCCGATCCCATAACATAATCAATCGTCATTCTACCATTGCGTACGGCCCGATCCCATCCCGTGATTATCTTATCACACTTAAACCAAGCCAAGTATCACAACGTTCAAAGACAACAATACCAATCACACAAGTATACAAGTCATATCTATGCTACAACAGGGGAAAGCAATGAACATGTTGTGTCCTAACTACCCGGACGAACCAGTAATAGCCACTACATACGGACTCTTGTCACTCGGTGCGTACGTAGCCCCCAAACAAGATCACATAGAAAACAAGGATACCTAGAGGGACAATTTCCCTCTTACAAGGTTAGAAAGGAGACTCACCTCGCTCCGAAGATTCATCACCGGCCTCCAAGCCTCTACGACGACTACAAACTGATGCGCATGCTCCCAAACTATCCAAATAATGATAATTCAATGAAAATATACTCAATAGATCATAACCAATTTAAATTACAAAGTTCCCCAGCTCGGCTCAATGAAATGACCAAAATTCCCTCGGGCCCACGTGTCCAAACCTCGAAATTTCTTGAAGAATTCTACCCGAAGCTTTACTAATTCAATAACACATTTTACTCAATTATTCATGCTAAATTTGTGGCTAAAATCCAAATTTCCAAATTTCTAGGTTTTCTTCAAAATACTAATTTTTCCACAAATTTTTCATGTTTAATCCCATGTAATAATCTTGTATCTAACTTGAAATGAGTAGGAGTAACTTACCTTAACATAGATGATGAAAATCCTCTCTTGAAGCTCTCCAAAAATCGCCCATGGCATTGATAAATGAGAGAGAAATGCAAAAATCCTGTTTTAATCAACACTGCCCAGCTCTGCCCTTCTATGTGATCGCATGAAGTCGTCTGCGATCGCACAGGTCACCCGGATCACTCCTCTGTGATCGCACAGGCCATTCCCAGCTCCCACCAAAATTCTTCTCCGCTATCGCACCTTCCCCTTTGCGATTGCACTAGCCTGCCCAACCCTTCTCCTCGATCGCACACCAACATCCGCGATCGCATAGGCCAAAAAACCTTGTCCCTCAATTTCCTCTCCGTGATTGCATAGCTAAGGCTGCGATCGCATAGCATTACTAGAAACACTAGAAACAGCAACAACAAATTCACTCCGAAATGCCCCGAAACCATCTCGAAACACACCCAAGGCCCCTGGGACCCCGTCCAAACACACGACTCAGTCACATAACATCCCACAAACTTTCTCGGGGCTTCAAATCTCCTCAAAAAACGCCGAAATCATGAATCGTACTAAAATCCAACTCTATGAACTTTGAAAATTTGTAACTTCCACATTTGATGTTGAAATCTATAAAACCACGTCCGATTGACCTCAAATTTAGCAGGAAGGTCATATTCAACTTTACGTACCTATGCCAACTTTAGGAATCGCATTCTGACCCAGATATCAAAATTTCCATTTCCGGTCAAATTCTTCAAAAAGCTTCAGTTTTCTATCTTTAGCCAAATGACCTTAAATTGACTTTCGGATATCTGAATTCACTTCTGATCGCACTCCCAACTCCAGAATCACCATACAAAGCTATTCCCATACTCGGAATCCCAAACGGATCTTAATATCATTGAAATGTACTTCAAGTCAAGCTTAAGAAATTTCCTTAAAATACTGACTTCCACAATATACGCTGAACTGCTCCCGGGTTATCCAAAACCCATTACGGACGTACGCCCAAGTCTGAAATCATCATACAAACCTGCTGGAACCCTCGAATCCTAATTTCGAGGTCGTTTACTCAAAATTCCAGTTTTACTCGATTTCTTCAACTTAAGACCTTTGAAATGAGAATCTTCCGTTAAATTCAACACCAATCTTTGTAAATTTAAATTCGACCATATGCACAAGTAAATATACTTGAAATAAAGCTGTTTGTGACTCCCAACTGCTGAACGACGCGCTGGATCTCAAAACAACCGGTCGGGTCGTTACAATAGAGTATTTAATCAACCTTCAACCCATCCCTAAACATTTTTAGCTCAACAATGTTCCTACACTCGTTGATAACACATGCAAGAAAGATAACAACTCCAATACCCACAAACTTTCTTGATAATTACCTTTAGGTAAAATTCGAAATTAAGGATTAGGGTGTAGAATCGTACCTCAAGGATGAAGACCTAGTGTGTTTTCCTTGTTAATCTTCAATGATTTGTGTAAGAATTGAAGAGTGATTTAATAGAGGTCACTTTCTCACTCTATGGCTCCCTCTCTCACTCTAAAGCACCAGATATTTGCTAAACAATGACCTATTGCGTGTATTTAACGAAGCTGGGTCGGGTTATAAAGATAGAAGAATGGATAGTCCAAGATTCCGGACCAGGCTACAGACCTGGCGTCGCCTGGCTAAAGCCTGGTCTAGCTTGGCTTTAGTCTGGCCTTGCCAGCCTAAAGCCTGGTCCAACCTGGATATAGCCTGGCTAAAGCCTGGTCTAGCTTGGCCTCGCCAACCTAAAGCCTGGTCCAGCCTGGCTATAGCCTGGTCTAGCTGTGACGAAAAATTTCAACTCCTCAGCGCATTTTTTAGCCCAAAATTCCGGAAGTACAATGTATTACCTACCTTGACACCACAAATCCTTAAATTACAAAGTGAATTTTTCCGGGGTCTTACATTTAGGAATGAAAATATTTTCAAGAATAGAAACAATTTTAAGGAAATACTAAGAGTGGAAAACGGTTTTGAAATCAATTGAAATCAATTCTGAGAAGAACAAAGATCCAACAAGCAACCACATAATCATAGACAAGATTCACAACCATTTAACAAACAACTTTACAAATAGGGGACAGGGGTTGGGAACAAAGAGAGCTCAACTCAGAAATACATGAACATGGTACAAAGGGAAGCATATGGAACAATAAATGCATAGAACAACTAGGAGTTTACTGATTCAAGGACTTAACAAGTTAGTCATACTTGAAGCTAAAATGGCAATAGGCAGTAAAACATAGAAAGGGTGTGTGAATGGTCATGTTGAAGATAGGGGTGCATTAGTCATACCAATTAGAATTAATCAAATAAAGATACTAACATGAGTATACTAGTTGAGGGAGTAAACAGAAACTAAACAAACATTTTGGCCAAGTACCTAACAACACAAGGGAGACCTAGGCATGCTTGATTGATGATTTGAACAGGAGAAGGTGAAACTTAAACATACTAGTTGAGCAGTAAATAGGAATACATTCAAATACATAGACAATTAAACTAGTGCAGGAATAAGCATGGATTTAAAAACTATGGAGCACATAGGACTGAACCTCAGAATTAAACTGTCTAGAAATGCCTATAGGTAGAGGTCCTAAATTTCTCTAGGGCTATTAAGAAGGGATGGGTAACACCACGCATAGAGATCGTTAAACAACACTCACTTTAATCACCGCTAAGGGGTGGGAAAGGGTATATCCGGATATGATGAACGGTGCGCTAATGCCATGTGTAGCCCCTCTTCTGAGGAGTGATTACCGAACATTGTAACGATGTGATCCTATAGTATAAACAACTTAGGACACCCCCCCACCCCATTCTTTTTATATATGCATAGGCTATAAATCTTTAGACTTCATATTTATTTAAACTTTAACACATATGTGTGCTTAAACTGCGAACCGTTTTCAAAACCCTTTATCTCTTCTACCTATATGTTTTCAATGCTTATGTGCTACTTGTCTCAAATTCACAAAGTTTGTTTGGCCGGGAACAACAGTTTTGGACTTTGAGGGGTGCCTAACACCTTCCCCTCGAAGTAATTTCAAGCCCTTACCCAATCTCTGGGTAACTAATTAGTGTTTTAATGACCCTTAATAGGTGCTCTAATGCACCTTAACTCGTTAGGTGGCGACTCTCCAATTCCTTATATACTCCTTTCCCAAAAGGAAGCGAGTTGTCCCAATAATGTCAAAAACCCTGATCGATCCGAAAGGAGAGGGCAAAAAGGGGGCGCGGCAATCATTTTTTAGGCACAAACGATATTTTGTTATTTATTATTACTTTTATAAATTGTTTATTTGATTAAAATTGGGTATTTAAAATTTATCCCTAAATCCCTCCTATTTTCGTACCTAAAACTACCCAATACACTAGCCCAATTACCCCTGGACCAAGATCAATTAGCCCATTCCTATACCGGGTCGCGACCCGTTTAAACCACCCGACCCAAAACTCTTTTAAATCATGGTTGTTGATCTCAGTGATCAACGGTCCACGTTACACCCTTCTCTTTAATTACACCAAAACCCCTAACCCTAATCATTCTTCATGTGATGACCCAAAAGGTCATCCTAAGTAATTCCAGCTAAATCTGTGTTCCGAGGCCACAAAAGCCTCCATTAATCTCACCCCGATATGCGTGCGCAGCCTGGGCAGGTAGCCGGGAAACTTTCATGTGAAAATTTGATAAAAATGGGATTTTTGAATTGAATAATTGAATAAAGTTGACATTGGTAAACATTTTTGGTAAACGGATCCGGACCCGTGATGTGACAGTCCCGGAGTATCCGTAGGAAAATATAGGACTTGGGCGTATGCCCGAAATCGAATTCCGAGGTCCCAAGCCGAGAAATGAATTTTTAAAGAAAATTGTTTTATGAAAATAATAAAGGCTTTTGAAAATGAATAATTATGTGAAAACCGTGTTACCGGGCCCGTATTGCGGTTTCGGGCCCGTATTTATACGTTGGAAATGGGTGGTGATCCTTGAAACTAAAAGAAGAGAAAGTATGGAATACGAAATACGGCCATCGTGCCATGAATAGAGAAACTTGAGGGGTTGACAATCCTAATAAAAATTTGTACAATGTGAACGATTCTGAGATGGATACATTTCTACATATTTGTTACCTTTGTGTGCAAACTAACTAAAAATGTTTTTGGGAGTATCATTAGAAAAACCGAGGAAGGGTGGGTCATAAGGCCCATACCTCAAACTACACGTGCCGGTGTAGGAGTGGATTGTGGATTGTGATGGTTCCACTTGATTGGGATGAAATTGGTACCTGTGAATTGGAAAATGAATGAGATCAACCCACTCGACATATGTGGGGATGCGGCTTAGCTGATCGGGTTGAGATCAGACTCCATGTTGCGCAAATGGTGGTACTACTCCTGTAACAACTTTCTTTCGCATCAAATGTCAAACCACATTGTCCGTGGGGAGATGGCCTAGTCGATCGTGCGTGATCGGATGCCGTGCTAACAAAGGTGGTGGAATATCGGTGCTAATGATATCCCGGACAAAAGTGTATATATATATATATACATATATAAATATAAACTATTTTCATACACCGAAAAATTGTTATGTTTCAATTGGCTATTTGAATATTGTTGGTTGTGACTTGTTGTTTCTACGTGTTGTGTTTGCCTCTATGGATACTCTACTTGAAAGAGGATTTTTAGTTATACATGCTAGTACTATTCGATGGTACTAACGTCCCTTTTGCCGGGGGCGCTACATCCCTTTCATGGATGTAGGTGACTCTATAGGTGGTAGCGCGGATCGCAGGTGACAGTGCCTTGTCCTTCTCCCCACAGCAGTTCTGGTAAGCCCCGCTTCCTCTCGGGTTCAAGTGTAGTGTTTATTGTATTTATTTGGTACAAGACACTATATTTTGAGGTATAGCCGGGGTTTTGTAACCGAAAATTTTATAATTCTCCTCAGTTGTATTTAGGGGCTCCGTAGACAGGTTGTGGGTGGTGTCTAGTATTGGAATTAAACTAGAAGTATTTGTATTTTGGCAAATATATTTTTCATCATATCTACAAAGATTGTAATATTCTGGATATCTCGATTGAGATTTCTAATGAGAACAAAAATTGAAGTTAATGACATATTTATAAAATATGATTGATAGAATTTGCCTCCTCGATGTTCATATGCTAATTTTGGGTATAATGAAACCTAGTAGGCTTGCTCAGTCGGGTTCTACTCGGTTGAGCGCCAGTCGCGCTACTTGGTTTTGGAGCGTGACAAACTTGGTATCAGAGCCTAAGGTTTTAAAATGTCCTAGGATGTCTCGGAGCCGTGTCTAGTAGAGCCCTTCTTATCGGTGTGTTGTCGACCACATCTATAATTAGGGGGGCTACTTTGACATTTAGGAATTTCACCCTTCTTTGATACTCCAATCGTGCGATAGAGCTCAAGTTAGGGAGTTAGTTTTCTCTCCAAACCTTACTCTCACAATGAGATATCATGATACCATAATCCGCGTGTTTGAATCCATGAGGAGGGATTGATCCCACCATTGAGTCCGAAGGAGATTGCCCAAAGGCTTGTTAGAAGAATGTATTGAGTTGTGGAGGGACAGGTGGAACCTATCGCTAAAAGGGGAGTGCCCTTGTCACGACCCAAACTGATGGGCCGCGATGGACACCCGGTACCTTACACAACCGAGTACCAACGTAACGTATCTTTCTTATTACATCATCATATACGCGTGGCATACGAGCCTAATAGGCCAACATAATCCTTTATAAACTCAAAATATAGGCCGACAAGGCCATACAATCTTTTACGTACACGACATATGTCTACAAGCCTCTAAGAGTACATAAATGTCATAAAGGTCGAGACAGAGTCCCGCCATACCAAACAATACACGTCTAAATCATACTAACCAAACAAGCAACTCCGAAGCAAATGGAGTGCACCAACATCTTCCACTGAGCTGATAGCCTACTTGGAGGGCTCTTGACCTATCTATCGGGATCTGCGGGCATAAAACGCAGCGTCCCCAGGAAAAAGGGACGTCAGTACAAATAATGTACCGAGTATGTAAGGCACATAAATAAGTACATAAGAAACATGGAAGATATAGAGTACATGACTCAACCTGTAAGCCTGAATAACTTTCTAACTCATAAATTACTTTTAGCGTCATGCATATGCGTATGAATGTCATGTCGTGCATAGGTACATGTTTCATAACATCATCAGCCTCTGAGGGCATCCCATCATATCATATCGGCCACTGTGGGCAAAATCATCACCGTATACCAGCTGATCAGGTGGTGGTGCATATATAACGCCATAACCTTTTCCCTATCCAATATACATATATATACATACATATATACGCATATATAACGCCGTTTGAATCATATATTTATATATACATACATATATACGCGTATATAACGCCGTTTGAATCATATATTTATATATACATACATATATACGCGTATATAACGCCGTTTGAATCATATATTTATATATACATACATATATACGCGTATATAACGCCGTTTGAATCATATATTTATATATACATACATATATACGCGTATATAACGCCATCTGAACATGGGGAAATGCACATGTATGAAATGCATGAAAAGTACGTAATAATCTCAATATTCCTTCCGGATAAACTTTTCCAACTGCGTATTATTCTGAGACCCATGAACAGAAAATAATAATAATTCTCATGGGGAATCAAGAATATAGACACCCCTACTATTTCTATGAATAGAGTAATTTATAGAAACTGTGTATTTGCTCGTTTCTTCAGTATAATTTGGAACATGCCAAAAGAAATAAGGGTTAGCCTTAACGTACCTGGCGGAGGGAAAATCGGTATGATATTCTTGAGAAAAATTGCACCATACTTACTTAAAATTGCAAAATCTCATGTTGCTAAGATGCTAAGAAATCTCGTGGAATCTTCTTGGATTAACGTTGGATTCACTTTGGAATCCTTATATGAAATGATTGAAGATGTTATAAAACATCATTTTCTTGAAATGTTATGAAATATCACTTTCTTGGAGATGTTACAAAACAACATATATAATGCTAACGTGACCACTCTTTGAAATGCCTCTTACTAATTAGGTTTGGGCCCCCACATCTTTGATGACTAAGCCTATAACTTACATAAATAAGCCACCTATGTATGGGTTAATGAGCCATTATTGATGACTTTCATGGCTTCCACGTTTTGGCTTTGTCCTTATCCAAAATTTATAATTAGTCCAATATTAGTTATTAATTAACTAGGTAATTTTCATTTCCCAATAGTTAACCAATTACCCACATAATTAAGAATTATTTTCACTTACATAAAATACTAGTCACTCTTCACATACCTTATACATGTTATTATCATGGTTATGTGGTACCTCGTACGACACTAGTCCATAAATACTGAGTATTTTAGCTCGGGCCGTATTTTATCCCAACATGCCAAACTTGGACGAAAATTCATTTTCTTTGACTTGTTCCCCCTTTCACCTTTACGAATTTACTTATCACTTGTTTGAAATAGCATAATCCTTATAATTTACAAATAATTTTTTTCCTTGGACTCATGTCAATTACCTTATGCCAAATTCAACGTACAGTACTACAGTGTGCAACATCGTCGTAACTTATTATTGCGAAGCGTGACATCGCCGTAATACTGCGGGGCATAACATTATTCCCCCCTTGGGAACATTCGTCCTCGAATGTTGACTGATGCACTTATTATTTCCATAACTTATATCTTCCGAATACTTTAGAACTTCCCTTGCCATCTAGGCGGATGTTTCTGTGAATAAGTTCAAAAGTCTAGGGCATTTCCCCTTTAGGTCTCCTTCTCACATCACAACTTGTAGTCGTAATCCTTCCAATCTCATAACTGTTGCTACCTTTCATCATGCAGCCTGTACAATTTTGACCTTGTAAGTGTGCCCAATCTCTAGGCTTCATATGTAGAGCTTGATAGGATGTCCCTTTGGGTATATATGAGTATACTGCAGTTCTTCGCTTGGTACTTTGTTGAATTCACGAATACTGCTATATCTAATCGCATAGGTCCGTTTAGCCATCTGTATGAATTTATTGCCATAACTCTTACTTTAATTTATCGTTGATGAGGTCTGCTACCAAATCCCTGCTTACTCTCGTTTCTTATTCCATATGTATAAATTTATATCCTTTAATTCTCCTTCATCACCGCTCATCTTTAGAATGATAGCCTAGTCTCATCTAATACTTTGTTACTTTTGTCCGTCTATTGTTGATTCGCCTCAATATTGATCTACAATATACCACTGATAACATAACCTTTAATGTAATATTGCTACTAGGATTCATGTTTTATCAGGGGACGTCTAAAATGATTAGATTGATCCACCTGGGGTGATACCCTGCTTTCATAATCGTACCTCAAAGCATCCCAATGCAATTCACCTTGCGAGGGTACTTTAATCCTGTCCAATTCATAAGATCCGTTTCTTTTCTTCGTTGATTCCTTACTCAATCAAAGGCCCAAACGTCATCTTTTATCTATCACAATTACACCCTCATTCTATTATCAGGATGGCATTCTAAATGCTATTAGTCTTAGACTCCTTTGAGTTCATTCAGGCTATAGTGAGCTCTGTATAATTTAGAGACCCCATCTGCTCTTCTTGTTTTCATGGGCTTAATCCTGAGGACTTATCCATTTTCGTTACCTTCTTGCTTGCCCTTTCTTATCCTTACTCTTGTCTTCTAGAACCTTGTCACTTCGCCATACAATGGCTTGCGACCTACACCAACCTATTTATATTACTTGCAACCTTTCAACTTGCTTGCATCATAGATTTCCTTATGTCATTCTGGGACATCAAGTGAGACATCACATTGTCTCTAACTCTTCTTTACTGTCTTAATTATCCTCCTCGATACCTAGAACCCATAGGCTATGAGATATGCGACAAACTATGCCGCTATCATTCCTGGATATTGAATCCCCGTGCTTATAGCCTTCTATCTGAAGTATGGACCATTCACAATCTTCTGCCTTTGAGAATCTCATACGTTATTCACCTTTACCTTACATACCTTAAAATCTCGTATCGTATCTTCTATCTCTTTTCATAACCTCCCTTCCACCTAGGTGTAATTCCTATCCATTACTTGAAGCTCTATTATAATACTCGCACCTCAGGTATATACACTATCACGACCCAAACCGATGGGCCGCGACGGGCACCCGGTACCTTACCCAACCGAGTACCAATGTAACGTATCTTTCTTATTACATCATTACATACATATGACAGATGGGCCTAATAGGCCAACATAATCCTTTATAAACCCAAAACATAGGCCGGCCAGGCCGTACAATCCTTTATATATACGACATATGTCTACAAGCCTCTAAGAGTACATAAATATCATAAAGGTCGGGACAAAGTCCCACCTTACCAAACAATACGTGTCTAAATCATACTAACCAACGAGCAACTCCGAAGCAAATGAAGAGCACCAACATCTTTCGCTGAGCTGATAGCCTACTTGGAGAGCTCTCGACCTGTCTATCAGGACCTGCGGGCATGAAACGTAGCGTCCCTAGGCAAAGGGACATCAGTACGAATAACGTACCGAGTATGTAAGGCACATAAATAAATACATAAGTGACATGGAAGAAATATAGAGTACATGACTCAACCTGTAAGTCTGAATAACTTTGCAAATAATAAATTACCTTTAGCGTCATGCTTATGAGTACGAATGTCATGCCGTGCATAGGTACATATTTCATAACATCATTAGCCTCTGACGGCATCCCATCATATCATATCGGCCACTGTGGGCAAAATCATCATCGTTTACCAGCTGATCAGGTGGTGGTGCGTATATAACGCCTTAACCTTTCCCATATCCCATATACATATATATATACATATATTTATACGCGTATATAACGCCGTTTGAATATACATACATATATACGCTTATATAACGTCGTTTGAATCATATTTCAGCCACTGTGGGCAACATCATCATCATATACCAGCTGATCAGGTGGTGGTGCGTATATAACGCCGTAACCTTTTCCCATATCCCATATACATATATTTATTTATATACGCGTATATAACGCCATCTGGTTATAGGTCAATGCACATGAATGCAATGCATGAAAAGTACGTTAATAAAATCTTTCGGAGCTTTATAAGGCCATTTTACCTTTAAGTAATATCATAAAGTAAACTCTTTTCAACTTTCATATTTTTCTGAGACCCATGAACATATGATAAAATATTATGACACATGGAAATTCAAGAACATAGATATCTCTAATGCTTCTATGAATATAGTTATTTGTGGAATTTGTGCATTTGCACGTTTCGTTCGTATCGCATGGATCATGCCAAAAGAAAGAAGGGATAGCCTTTACATATCTGAGTCGATTCTCCTGACAATCCTCTAACACACGTTAATTGTGAAAAACACAGAACATCTCGTTGCTTATGCAAAGACTATCTTGGCCGAAACTTCCCCTTAAATAATTATGAAATGAGAAGCTTGAATTAAGCTCCTTAGAAAATGACCTTAATGTATGGAAAATCTTGTTGAAATTTGAAGAGATTTGTCATTCTTTAACAGAAACTTTTAAGAGAAGTGACTCTAATGAATTATAATGAAGCCAGTTATGTTCTTCAGAAAGACTATGTAAATAATGATACATATATAATGGTTCACCACTTAAATTTTTGTAATTTTAAGTTTTTAGAAATATGGGTACGTGGTAGAGGTCTTAGATGCCACCTTTTGACTCAAATGGAAGAGTCATCATATGTATCAATATGTGGCTGCCACGTTTTGGGATTATTAACCTTATTCAAAGATTTTAATTAATCAACCACTAATTATTAATTAACTAGTTAATTCCCCCATTACTAATAATTCACATAATTTAAGGATTATGTCAAATTACTTAAAATACTACTCACTTTTAACATACCTTGTACACCTTACTATCATGGTCATGTAGTACATTGTATGGTACTAGTCCATAAATACCGGGTATTTTGGCTCGGGCCATATTTTATCCCAAAATACCAAGTTCAACGAAATTCATTTTCTCCGACTTGCTTCCCCTCTTACTTTTACGAATTTACTAATCACTTGTGAAATAGCATAATCCTTATAATCCCCAAATAATCTTTTACTTGGACTGATGTCAATTACCTTATGACAAATTCAACGTACAGTACTTCAGGGTGCAGCATCGCCGTAACTTAATACCGCGAAGCGTAACATCACCGCAATATATATTATTGTAGAGCATATCATCGATGTAATACTGCGGGGCGTAACATACACAATCCGGTGGGAGCTTCGTACTAACTTCTTATGAGGCTGACACCACTCC
Source organism: Nicotiana undulata (assembly GCA_005239495.1). Classification (NCBI taxonomy): domain Eukaryota; kingdom Viridiplantae; phylum Streptophyta; class Magnoliopsida; order Solanales; family Solanaceae; genus Nicotiana; species Nicotiana undulata. The sequence goes on from ML265501.1 coordinate 40,293, forward strand.
TAACCCACTTCCTTGTAGAGCCATTATAGATTATGGTTGTTGTGTTATTTCTCTTGAACATTTGATATTAAGAGTGATTCTGCAATGTTCTCAATCACGATGTCCATAATTTTCAAGGTGCAATAATCAGATTCATGACTTACTTCGTTGATGTAACTCCTTAGTTTCCTCCTCTTTTTGATCAGCCTTTATGTAGGCTTAGGTTATCTTCCGATATGTGGTTCATGGTGTTAGTTAATCTGTTTATCCTTTAATAATTTAATCATTCGTCTATGACCTGGGCTCAATTCTTTCTTTTAACGTATACCATAATCTTCTACGGCTGTATATGCTGCATGTATAAAACTTCAAACCCTTAAGTGCGTTCATAATGTAACCAGCTCCGGATCATTGATCGAATAATCTCTTTCGTTCCATCTTAGCTTTCTTTAAACGTAAGCCATTACTTTTCCTGGTCTTTCTGCCCCCTTGTTGCGTCCATACTTATCTCATCCGAGTTCCCACACATGCCAGAGTTTCGTACAACTCGTATGATCTCGAATCTTACTTTCAATTTCTTTACTTCCCGTTCATTAGCCACGGTAGGTGCCGCTTTCCTTTGGAATGCTTACAATGTTGTTGCGAGATTGTTGTTATACGACCATTTCCTCTTTAGGTCGTTGTGCTTAGGTTGAAGCCTTCTTTCTTATCTCCTCAGCTAGTCTTTCGTTGTAGTACTTAGGGAGAACCCTTGACTCTCGTAAAGTTGTGAGCTTATTACAGACCTTTTTGATGTCCTTACTTGCCTATAATCATCCATGGTTGCTTACTTCCATGCCCTTGTGCTTGTATGGTTGCTTCTGAACTGATATTTTGATTGCCTTCCCAGTGGCACTTTCTTTTATCCCCGTAACATTCATACGTATCTTTAATTACCCCGACTCTTATTTGAATATATCTCAAGTATTATAATGATATTCTTCGAGACTGAACTCTCCATGTTGGGTTCTACTATGTTTATCTCACACGATCTGATGATTCGTATGTAACCTCTTGTTTAGGCATAACTGGGATCTTCCTGACCAATTACTAACTACTCGTTGGCCCATTCTCACATAAATATTCCATAAAATCTTTCTTGGTTATTTCTTTTGTCTTAACTTACGTCTCGCACTGGTTCCTTATTTATCCATAACATTCCGGGCAGGAACGCCTCACTTCTTCTCCTTGACGTTGTGTTTGCATAATGTTCTGGGACCGTAGCCTATCTGTAGGCTTTGAATAGTGCAATCTCATCCCTTTCTTATTTTTATTGCATTCTTCCTTTACAAATTCGTAGCTACTAGAACCACTTAATTCTTACTTAATGCCACATTACTCACTATTCCCCCCTTTAGGGATGTACTAAAAACTGAAGCCACGAGGATCTACCTATATATATTTTACCTCTTAATCTTTGGCGTCGTTTCTCAACATCAATGATCCTTACTTAACTTGCGGCAATTATTCTGTACGAAGGATGACAAATTCCCTTACTCGCGAGGGTGACACTTAGCGTAACTGGCACATACATTCTCTTAAGCTTAACTTTGCTCACATTGCTTGCTCTAGGGAAGCGTCTCCCCGAATGACTATTCTCTATATTCATAGTGAATCTTCTTCTGAGGTCCCTTCTATTATCGCCGGAACGAAATCTGAAATTCCAATGATGTCGAGTACTTCCCAATCATTCATTCCCTAATTCATACTTACTTTATCTTGTTTGCCAGTCCATACTAATTTCTGTTACTCTGGGGATTAACTCTCCCCTCTAGTAGTCGGGTTGGAGTTAAAAACTTATTTCTCGAAATGAGGATATAACCTTATGGCCTATACTCTTTCTTCGTCTTAAGGCCCATCACCTTTCGTCTCTTACTTCATTTTACTATAGGTTCTGTAACACTCTACCGTTTTCATCCATGTATCACAACTTATTCATAATGCTTCCTTATCTCACTTCTCATTATTCTGCTAATATTTATGCATATCCCTTTTCTTGTGAAAACTTCAATACGATATTCTTTCACTTTTAGCTTCCCTTTGCTCCATCTTATGACTCTTTGGGTTGTTCAACATCCTTGCTCTACTAGGGATGAGAGTCACACTTAAGGTAATATTTATCCCATCCAGGCTTTCAATGCCTATCTTTTGAATGCTAGTATTCACATCTAATCGTAATATTCTACGGTTTCCAAATATGGGTGTCTCACAAAAAATTCTATTGGCACATTTGTAATACCCTTCGGAAATGCCAACAAAAGCAACCAATCCATTCACTATTTTGGGCCACTCTAACCCCATCCGGATCGTGATATCCCGTCCTCTTCTTAATCTACACCTGTTAGCCCCCACAGGGCATAACTGAAATTTGTGTGACCAATTGTACATACCCCTGTTACTGTTGAAGGTACGTCAAAATATTTATATCCCTCATCCTGAATGGTAAATAAGGATAATCTTTATTAACTGGGTACCTCGTACCCTTCTTCACCTGTCTTCTTTTACTTGTTGTAATCGTGCCTAACTTTTGATTCCGTTATTCCTTTTTACCATAATACTGGATAAGTATTCTTTCCTAAAAGCTCCTTATCAAGAAACGTACACCTTTTAGTACACGCATGATCTGCTGAAGATCTCTCATTTAATAATCATAAGCAAGATGCAAAAATGAGTTCCTCTAACTCAACACTTTCAAAGCTATATCTCTTATCGATCATCTTTCTGAACGTAGGCATCGTATTATTACGAATAAAAATAGAATTTCGGAATTTGAATTCTCATAAGTGAGCTCTACCACACGATCTAGAGTAAGAAGAAAGAGTGACAATCCTAAATGCCCTTGATACAACCCATATTCACGCATGTTGGCTCATGCCATAAATTAATCGACATAAACATGAGAAGATATTATCTGTGAGATGATAAGAAGTTAATTTTATTGATCTTAAATGATACAAGAGTGTATAAGAGTGATTATCACGTATTAGAAGTTAAGTGAATCGATAATGTTGTAACTCGTATTTTTGGATAAACCTAAGGGTGCTTGATATTCTCAAGAGGACATGTTATCAGGTATTTGAATCATATAATATCCGTATTATAGTCTTGAAGTCAAACGAGTTATCAAACAAAAGTCGACAAGAGTTGTCGCAACTTAGGTTCATAGTGTTACTTAAACTTTAGGTCAAATGTTATTAAGATTTTCTCCCAATATACTATGAATTACAGGGTTATCTACCCATAAAATTGAATATCTATGAGTCTATTTTACAACGCATTAAACCTTTTATCAATACGACATCGGAGTAGAGAGATATAGACATTTTTGCGAGACTGCACAAGCTGCTAGGTGACAAGTCGGTGGGTCACCTACTTGGTTAAATGATAGCCCAAAAAGAGGCAATTTCGGGTCAGACAAAAAGCCCATTAAAATTCTTATCTACTGCAGTATATAAACCCCATTATAACTCACAAATAACCAGACCTAAACCCTTGCAAACTTCCTCCCAAAAATCACCCACAAACCCTAATTGATTTTCCCTCTCTTTCAAGTTCAAATTGGGGGTAAACCCTAGAGTTTGAAGAACCAAGATAAGGGATGAGTTACCTAGAAAGTAAGGTGATTTTACTGATATCTTCCATACATTTATGTGCTGTAAATTCAAGGTAATTAGTTTTATACTTTTAAGAACTCACGGGACGGAGATCGGAAGCCGTGAGTTCGAGTTATTCACTTGTAGCGGACTGTTTTGCAGACTGTTTTGTGTTGTTGTTGGCCTGCGTATTTTACTACTGTATTGTGGAGTTTTGGAGGAGGAAGGGTGTGGAGAAACAACATATAGATGTAGGATTTTGGTCTGGTCGTTCGTCGTAACATTTCTGGGTCGTTTGACACGACTACGGTGGTTATCTTATGTATAAAGTTATTAGGTTGTGTGTGGACTGTTTTGGGAGGCTCAATCTGATTTTTATTGATGTTGTTTGGGCTGTTTAGTGAATATTTTGACTTGTGTGAAGTCATATATATAGGGGAGGTGCTGTCTGTTTCATCGTAAAATAGGTTGTGGTCGATACACAATAGTTATGACGCTCAAATGATAACGATAGTGTCGTTTCTCTTATTGTAGACTAAGGAGTCGTGAAAATCGCATAGCTTGAGATTGGGGCGATATATACAAGGTATGTGAGGCTATCCTTTTCCTTATTTTGTATGACTCCGATTGTACTTAATGCAATGAATGAGCTTCTAAAGATACTCTACTCTTAGAAGCTAGCAGTACTTACATTGTTTCCCTTCTTATAGAACAATTGATGTTGAGGTTGCTTCTCTTATTCTTATGTTATCAATGTTGTTGGTACTTCCTGATTATTATAAGATTCTTGATGAAGAGTTAATCCTAATAACATGTATGGAGAATATCGACCTTACGTCTGTCCGTAAGGTTCAGAATATGATTCCAATGAGTCCTACATGCATTATATATATATGTAGCTATTTTAATCTACCGAGCCGCGCTATAGTCGGCCGGGTATGGCACCTATTGTGCAACCACTGATCAGTTGGGTTTACCGAGTCCTCTTTGAGGCCGGGTATGATATGATAATGATGATGCCCACAGAGGCGAATGTTCTATGATGATGATGATGCCCACAGAGGCGGATGTTTTAAAAGATTATGTATATATATGTATCATGCATTTCATGTTACTGTCTCTTAGAAGCACTCAGATGTTACAGGTTGTATCTTCTCTACCTCTCTTTACATTATTGTTCATATTTATATTGACCAGCCTTACATACTCAGTACTTTATTCGTACTGACGTCCTTTTATTTGTGGACGCTGCATGTCGTGCTGCAGGTCCTGATAGACAGGTAGACACAGCTCTCCCACCATAATAGGCTTTCCAGTTCAGCGGTCATAGGCGAGATCCCTTCTCCGGACTTGCCGTGGTCTTGGTATGCATTTTTGTTATAGATATTATGGGTATGTTGGGGCCCTTTTCCGACTATGTTGCATTACTTATGCTCCTTTAGAGGCTCATAGACAGGTGTCGGCTTATGTATAGTTGGTATGCCTTGTCAGATGTTTTTTGTTGTATAGTCTTTCATGGAAGCGTGGTAGCTCCTAACTTATATATAGTTTCTTGGAAGTCTTGTTATCCCATGTTATGCATGTTCATTCCATTATCTTTCATTGTTTGGCGTTCATAATCCATATCTACCACTTATATTGATCTCGTCGGCCCTTAAAGATAATAAGAGGATTAGATAGAATGTACGTTGGTGCTCGGCAGGTATGGCCCGGGTACCAGTCATGATCCTCCAGTTTGGGTCGTGACAACCCTGTAGCCTTCTGCTTATAAGTGTGGTGCATGACACACCCACAAACAAGACTCTACTAGACCCGGCTTGAAGACTCCCTAGGACAGAACTGCTCTGATACCACTTTTTTCACGACCCAAACTGATGGGCCACAACGGGCACCCGGTACCTTACACAACCGAGTACCAACATTACATATCTTTCTTATTACATCATCATATACACGTGACATACGAGCCTAATAGGCCAACATAATCCTTTATAAACTCAAAACATACGCCGACAAGGCCGTATAATCTTTTATGTACACGACATATGTCTACAAGCCTCTAAGAGTACATAAATGTCGTAAAGATTGGGACAGAGTCCCGCCATACCAAACAATACACGTCTAAATCACACTAACCAAATAAGCAACCCCGAAGCAAATTGAGTGCACCAACATCTTCCGCTGATATGATAGCCTACTTGGAGGGCTCTCGACCTGTCTATCGGGACCTGAACGCAACGTCCCATGGAAAAAGGGACGTCAGTACGAATAATGTACCGAGTATGTAAGGCACATAAATAATTACATAAGAGACATGGAAGAATTATAGAGCACATGACTCAACCTGTAAGCCTGAATAACTTTGTAACTCATAAATTACTTTTAGCGTCATGCATATGCGTATGAATGTCATGTCGTGCATAGGCACATGT
>ML265505.1:0-38071 GCA_005239495.1 Nicotiana undulata
GCCCCACCTCGCGATCGCGGAGAGGAAACAGCTGGACACCAGAAACAACAACCTACACCAGATTTTTTTCCTATGTTTTTGCACTCCGACACCTACCCGAAACTCACCCGAGCTCTCGGGGCTCAAAACCAAAAATACACACAACCTGAAAACATCCTACAGACTTGTTCGAATAATAAAATCACCAAATTAACATCAAAAACAACGAATTAAACCTCAAAATCTATAAAAATTCTCAAAACTTCTTAAATTTCAAATTTTCCATTTTTAGTCCGAATCACGTCAAACTAAAGTCTGTTTCTTACCAAATTTCACAGATAACTCATATAAAATATATCGAACCTGTTCCGGGCTCCGGAACCATGATACGAGCCCGATATCACAGGTTTCATATCAAATCTCATTTCCAGAAACTTTTATATTTTTCAGAAAATAATTTTCTTTAAAAATTCATTTCTCGGACTTGGGTCCTTGAAATTTGATTCCGGACATACGCCCAAGTACCATATTTTCCTATGGACCCTCCGGGACCGTCAAATCACGCGTCCGGGTCTGTTTACCAAAAATATTGACCAAAGTCAACTTTATTCAAATAGTTATTATGAAAATATCATTTTATCAATTTTCCACATAATGACTTCCCGACTACGCGCCCGGGCTGCGCACGCATATCAAGGTGAGATAAAAGGAGACTTCCATGACCTCAGGACACTGATTTAGCTAAAATCACACAGGATGACCTTTTGGGTCATCACAATCTCCACCTCTAAAACAAACGTTCGTCCTCAAACGGATATAGAAAGGTACCTGAATAGGGGAAAAGACGGGGATATCGGCTTCGCATATCGGACTCAGACTCCCAGGTAGCTGCCTCAACAGGCTGACCTCTCAACTGAACACGAATCGAAGGATAACTCTTTGATCTCAAATGACGATCCTGCCGAGCTAATATGGCTACCGGCTCCTCCTCATAAGTCAAATCCTTGTCCAACTGGACACCGCTGAAGTCAAGCACATGAGATGGATCGGCAATATATCTCCGAAGCATAGATACATGAAACACCGGGTGCACGACTGCTAAACTCGGTGGCAAGGCAAGTCTGTAGGACACCTCTCTTACCTTATCCAGAATCTCAAATGGAACAATGTACCTAGGGCTCAACTTGCCCTTCTTTCCGAACCTCATCACGCCCTTCATGGGCGACACCCGAAGGAAAACCCGGTCTCCTATCATAAATGAAAAATCTCGAACTTTGCGATCCGCGTAACTCTTCTTCCTGGACTGAGCTTTACGAAGTCTATCCTGAATGACCTTCACCTTGTCCAAGGAATCCTGGACTAACTCAGAACCCAACAATCTAACCTCTCTCGGCTCAAACCACCCGACTGATGACCGACACCGCCTACCATACAACGCCTCATACGGAGCCATCTGAATGCTCGACTGATAGTTGTTGTTGTAGGAAAACTCCGCTAAAGGCAAAAACTGGTCCCATGAACCCCCAAAATCAATGACACACGCTCGTAACATATCCTCCAAGATATGAATAGTATGCTCGGACTGTCCGTCCGTCTGAGGATGAAACGATGTGCTCAAATCAACCCGTGTGCCCACCTCACGCTGAAATACTCTCCAAAAATGGGAGGTAAACTGAGTACCTCGGTCAGATATAATGGACACGGGCACACCATGCAATCGAACAATCTCCCTCATATAGATCTTTGCCAACTTCTCTGAAGAATACAAAACTGATATAGGAATGAAGTGTGCTGATTTGGTCAACCTATCCACAATGACCCACACCGCATCAAACATCCTCTGAGTCTGTGGGAGACTAACTACGAAATCCATGGTGATACGCTCCCACTTTCACTCGGGAAGTTCAATCTGCTGCATCAAACCATCGGGTCTCTGGTGCTCGTACTTAACCTGCTGACAGTTCAAGCACCGAGCTACATATGCTACAATATCTTTCTTCATCCTCCGCCACCATTAACGCTGCCGCAAGTCCTGGTACATCTTTGAGGCGCCCGGATGAATGGAATACCGGTAACTATGGGCCTCCTGCAATATCAACTCACGAATACCATCAACATCAGGTACACAAATACGACCCTGCATCCTCAAGACTCCCTCATCATCAACTGTGACCTACTTGGCACCTCCGTGCCGGACCGTATCTCTAAGAACACATAAATGACGATCATCATACTGCCTGTCCCGAATACGATCATACAATAAAGAACGGGCCGCAATATGGACCAAAACACTGCCAGTCTCAGAAACCTCCAATCTCATAAACCGGTTGGCCAAAGACTGAACATCCAAAGCAAGCGGTCGCTCTCCGACTGATAGATAAGCAAGACTACCCATACTGGCTGACTTCCGGCTGAAAGTATCGGCCACCACATTGGCCTTCCCCGGATGATATAAGATAGTAATGTCATAATCCTTCAACATCTCTAACCATCTCCTCTGTCTCATATTCAACTCTTTCTGCTTGAACAGATACTGCAAACTCTTATGATCCGTGAACACTTCACATGGCACCCATACAGATAATGCCTCTAAATCTTCAATGCATGAACAATAGCAGCTAAATCCAAATCATGAACTGAATAATTCTTCTCATGAACCTTCAACTGACGTGAAGCATAAGCTATGACCTTTCCATCATGCATCAACACTGCACCAAGTCTAACCCGTGAAGCATCATAATACATGGTATAAGGCCCTGAACCCGTGGGAAAAACTAACACCGACGCCGTGGTCAAGGCTGTCTTGAGCTTCTGAAATCTCGCCTCACACTCATCTGACCACCTGAACTGGGCACCCTTCTGGGTCAACCTGGTCATCGGGGCTGCAATAGATGAAAAACCCTCCACAAATCGGCGATAATAACCTGCTAAGCCCAAGAAGCTCCGAAAATCTGTAGCTGAGGTGGGTCTAGGCCAATCTCTGACTGCCGAAATCTTCTTGGGATCCACCTGAATACCCTCTGTCGACACCACATGACCCAAAAATGCTACCGAGCTCAACCAGAACTCACACTTGGAAAATTTAGCATACAACTGACTATCCTTTAGAGTCTGGAGGACGACTCGAAGGTGATGCTCGTGCTCCTCTTGGCTGCGAGAGTATATCAATATATCATCAATGAAAACAATAACAAATGAGTCCAAATAGGGCCTGAACACTCGGTTCATCAACTCCATAAAAGCAGCGCGGGCATTTGTCAATCCGAATGACATCACCTAGAACTCATAATGCCCATACCGAGTGCGGAAGGCTGTCTTAGGAACATCAGACGCCCTAATCCTCAACTGATGGTAACCAGATCTCAAGTCTATCTTGGAAAACACTGTAGCACTCTGAAGCTGGTCAAATAAATCATCAATCCTCGGCAAAGGATACTTATTCTTAATAGTAACCTTGTTCAACTGTCGGTAGTCAATACACATCCTCATTGAGCCATCTTTCTTCTTAACAAACAACACTGGGGCACCCCAAGGAGAAACACTAGGCCTAATGAAGCCTTTATCCAACAAATCCTGCAACTGATCCTTCAAATCCCTCAGCTCTGGCGGGGCTATACGATACGGCTGAGTAGAAATTGGCTGAGTGCCCGGAGCCAACTCAATGCAAAAGTCAATATCCCTGTCGGGTGGCATACCCGACAGGTCAGCAGGGAATACCTCTGGAAACTCACGAACCACGGGCACAGACTCCATAGAAGGAACCTCGGCACTAGAATCACGAACATAGGCCAAATAGGCCAAACAACCCTTCTCGACCATGCGCCGAGCCTTCATATAAGAAATAACTCTACCAGAAGAATGACTAGGAGTCCCTCTCCACTCTAAACGAGGTACTCCTGGCAAGGCTAAGGTCACTGTCTTGGCATGACAGTCCAGAATAGCATGATAGGGAGATAACCAATTCATTCCCAATATAACATCAAAGTCAACCATATCAAGAAGCAGGAGATCTACCTGAGTCTCCAGACCACCAATAATCACTAAGCATGAACGGTAGACTCGATCTACCACAATAGAATCACCCACCAGTGTAGATACATCATACATATACCGGAGTACTTAGGGAATCACGGGGTATAATCAGATAAGGAGCAAAATATGAAGACACATAGGAGAATATAGAACCCAGATAAAATAAAACTGAAGCATCTCTGCTGCAAACTGAAACCATACCTGTAATAACTGCATCAGAGGCCTCAGCCTCAGGTCTGGCAGGAATAGCATAGCATCGGGGCGGAGCCCCTCCAACCTGAACATCTCTGGGTCGACCTACTGCGGGCTGACCTCTACCTCTCATAGCCTGTCCTCCACCTCTAACCGTCTGTCCTCCACCTCTAGCACCTCGACCTCCACCCATAGATGGCTGAGGGGGCGGGGGTGCACCTGGTACGGGAATCATAGCACGGGACCCCTGATACTGAGAACCACCAGGACCTCGGGGAAAAAACCTGGAGATGTGCCCCACACCACCACAAGTGAAGCAAGACCTCGGCTGCTGGGACTGCTGGCCCTGAAACTGTCCCTGACAACCAGAATAACCACCTTGGAAGCTCTGAATCAGCGGTGCACTAATAGGAGCTGATGGTGCACTGCGGGATACCTGAAGTGCCGACTGGAATGGCCTAGGAGGATGACCTCTTCCAAAGGAATCTCTACCTCCAGATGAGACACCACTTAATCGACCGAAATGACGAGGTCTCTTGTCATACCCCTGACCACTGCCCTGTGATAAGACCATCTCAATACGCATGGCCACATCGACCGCATCCTGAAAGGAGATATCAATACCTGTCTCTCTGGCCATCTGAAGTCTAATAGGCTGAGCTAGACCCTTAATAAACCTTCTCACCCTCTCACGATCAGTGGGGAGTATCATGATATCATGCCGGGCCAAAGTGATGAACCATGTCTCGTACTGTGTAACAGTCGTAGATCCCTGCTGGAGGCGCTCAAACTGCCTCCGAAGATCCTCCCTATGAGTAACTAGAAGAAACTTCCCCAAGAACAACTCAGAGAACTGAGCCCAATACAAAGGTGCAGACCAGCTGGTCTGGTCAAGCAATAGTCCCTCCACAAGTCTTGGCGGTACCAGAAAGACGGAATGTGGCAAAATCAACTCCATTGGACTCTACGATGCCCATGTACCGAAGAACCTCATAACAAATGTCCAAGTAATCCTGGGGATCCTCTGATGGTGCACCAATAAAAGTAGTAGGGAATAACTTGGTGAACCAATCCAATCTCCACAAAAGCATCGGCAGCCATAGCTGCCCCCTCAACGGCCTGTGCCACCATACCCTGCTGAGCTGCTCCAGCTGTCTGAGGTGCTGGAGTCTGGAACTGAGTGGCCAGCTGCTCTGGTGTGCGAGTAGCAGGAGTCTGGGCCCCTCCCCCAACCTGAGAGACGGCTGGTGCAGTAGGAAGTAGACCGGCCTGAGCCACGCTCTCCATGAGGCCCACTAAGCGGACCAGAGCGTCCTGAATAATCGGGGTGGCAATGAACCCCTCTGGGACCTGAGCTGGTCCAACTGGAATCGTCTGAGTAGGAACCTCACCTGCAAAGTCTACCTGTGGGTCCTCTACTGGGGCTGCTGCTCTGGGCTGAGCCCTGCCCCTGCCTCGGCCTCTAGCACGGCCTCGGCCTCATCCTCGGCCCCTCGTAGGCGCTGCAAAAGGAGGATCGGGCTGCTGATCGGTAGATGAGGAAGCACGCGTTCTCGCCATCTGCGAGAGAATAGAATAGAAACTCCATTAGCATTTAGAACTCAGATCGCACGACAGAGAAGAAGAAATGTGAAGTTATTCCTAACTTTGTAGCCTCTGGGGGATAAGTACAGACGTCTCCGTACCGATCCCTCAGGCTCTACCAAGTTTATCCGTGAATTGTGAGACCTAAGCAACCTAGGGCTATGATACCAACTTGTCACGACCCGAAATCCCACCTTCAGGCCGTGATGGCATCTAACGTTGAACCCGCTAGATAAGCCAACGTTTTGGTTAAATTTACTATTTTCTTCATTTATGATATCTAAAAGAAAAACAGTAAGCATGAACAATTTAATAAGAATGCAGAAGCTAAGAGTTTATCAACTTGATATAATAAATATTACGAAATTCCGTACATAAACCCCCAGAACTGGTTTCACAATTTAGCGGACAGTCTAAGATTACTAAAAACAAGAGTCTGAAATAAACAGATGTAGCTGTCTAGAAATACAAGATAAGACAGAAAGGGAAGAGATAAATGGTGACGCCAAGGTCTGCGGATGCCTGCAGGTCTACCTCAGTGTCGCAGTGGACTGAAGGATACTCCCTCGCTCAATGTCCACTGGGTCCGGCGCTGTAATCTGTACAGCATAAAGACGTGCAGGTGTAGCATCAGTACAACCGACCCCATGTACTGAGTAAGTGTCGAGCCTAACCTCGATGAAGTAGTAACGAGGCTAGGACACGACAAATAACAAATACCTGTGCAGTTCAATAATATAATAAAGAAGTAATGACAAGAAATAAACAGTTAAGCACAAAAATGGGGTTAACATGATGGGGAAAATGGCAACAATTCACTGAGATGACATAACAAGATAACAACTGAAATGTATAAAATAACAACAGGAATTAACAACTCTGAACTAATAAATAATCAGAACGGCACGACATGTCCCCTCGTGCTATAACCTCACAACACACTCGGCACGGCATGTCCCCTCGTGCATAAATAAATAATCACTCGGCACGGAATGTCCCCTCGTGCATAAATAAATAATCACTCGGCACGGAATGTGCCCTCGTGCATAAATAAATAAACACTCGGGATAGAATGTCCCCTCGTGCATAACCTCACAAAACACTCGGCACGGAATGTCCCCCCGTGCATAACATATATAAAAGCAACAATTTGACAGGAAGATTCAACAATAAGAAACCTTAAATGCACAGGAATATTCAACAAGAATTATACCGTCCCGGCAAGGGACACAACTATAACCAATCTCACTCAGAAGTACAGTTGAACCAATAATTCTCAACCAAGAGAATAATCAATAATATTCTACATCATGAATTACCCTCGATGCATAACTTCCAGAATGTCAATTACTTCATATCACATAGAATATCAATGAAAACTACATATAGTACTAAAGCTCGACTCACGGGCATGCTTGACCACAACATATAGGTACTCGTCACCTCACCTATACATTGGACATGATATTATCACATAGCAACTAAGACTCAACACTTATTCCCTCAAGCTAAGGTTAAGCCAAACACGTACCTCGGCTCCAAGAATCCAAATAAAGCCTCTAGCACCGCTTTTTCTTTCGAACCCGACTCCGAAACAATCGTATCTAGACATAATCGACTCAATGACATCAATAGTTGCTTAACAATTCAATTCCAAAGCTTAATTATTGAATTCCCAACATTCTTTCCAAAATTCCAAAAATTAACCCCGGGCCCGCTTGGTCCAAACACGAGGTTCGGACAAAAACTCGATCACCCATTCCCCTACGAGCCCGAATATACAATTTATTTTGAAATCCGACTCCAAAACGAGGTCAAATTCCCAAATAATCAAAAAGCCCTAAATCTACCCAAAACCCCAATTTCTACCTTTGATTTCATGTTTTTAGGCCTAGAATCTAATAGGTATTGATGAAAAATGAAAGAAAACAATGTTAGAATCACTTACCTAAGAGGCTATGGTAATGAAGTACTTCAAAAATGGCCCAAGGAGGTGTGGAGAAGAAGAAGGGTATGCAAAATTATGAAATCCCGTATGAAACATTCTGTTTTTGGACTTTTTAATAACTGGGCGAAATTGACCTTCGCGATCGCGACAGGTCTCCTGCGATCGCGGAGAGTACTGGACCTAGGAAACTGCGATCGCAAAGAAATGAGTGCGATCGCGGAGGGTACTGGACAATGAACTTCGCGGTCGCGACCAGACGACCGCGTTCGCGTAGGGTGATATGCTACCCAGCCCCCAGGTCCCTTTGACACTATGCGATCGCGTTAGGTCCACCACGGTCGCGTAGGGTATTTTCCCCAGGCTCCGCGATCGCGTCCTAGTCCCTGCGTTCGCGTAGTGTAACTCCCCCACCCCAGACCTATGAACACAGCGATCGCATGCCCCACCTCGCGATCGCGGAGAGGAAACAGCTGGACACCAGAAACAACAACCTACACCAGATATTTTTCCTATGTTTTTGCACTCCGACACCTACCCAAAACTCACCCGAGCCCTCGGGGTTTAAAACCAAAAATACACACAACCTCAAAACATCCTACGGACATGTTCGAGTAACAAAATCACCAAATTAACATAAAAAATAACGAATTAAACCTCAAAATCTATAAAAATTCTCAAAACTTCTTAAACCTAAAATTTTCCATTTTTAGTCCGAATCATGTCAAACTAAAGACCGTTTCTTACCAAATTTCACAGATAACTCATATAAAATATATCGAACCTGTTCCGGGATCCGGAACCATGATACGGGCCCGATATCACAGGTTTCATATCAAATCTCATTTCCAGAAACTTTTATATTTTTCAGAAAATAATTTTCTTTAAAAATTCATTTCTCGGACTTGGGACCTCGGAATTTGATTCCGGACATACGCCCAAGTACTATATTTTCCTATGGACCCTCCGGGACCGTCAAATCACGCGTCCGGGTCTGTTTACCAAAAATATTGACCAAAGTCAACTTTATTCAAATAGTTATTATGAAAATATCATTTTATCAATTTTCCACATAATGGCTTCCCGACTACGCGCGCGGGCTGCGCACGCATATCGAGGTGAGATAAAAGGAGACTTTCATGACCTCGGGACACTGATTTAGCTAAAATCACACAGGATGACCTTTTGGGTCATCACACATTATTTTTTTCAGCCCATTATTTGTAGTTCGTGAATTGTGACACCAGACCATGGGGTAGTCCTAGAGATATATATTTAGTTCGTGGCTCGATTTATTTATTCGCTTACTATTATATTTATGAAGTTATTTGAGGGAAATTATAAAAGTTATTTTATTTTAGATTGTTTTATTGTGTTTAAGTATATTCAAGGAAAATGGCTTATCAAGTTCTAACATTGGCTTGCCTAGAAAGTGTGGTGTTAGGCGTCATCACGATCCCTAAGGTTGGGAATTTGGGTCGTGACACAAAATCCTGCTGAAATACCCTTCCTCTAGGATCCATCACAGTAATCTCAGTAGGCATATCTTTTGTAACATTCACTTCAATCAGCATCCTTGCATAGGAGATTCGTGTTTGCTTAGTGGTGCACTCATCAGCAAATAGGGATTTTTCAATTGCACTAGCAATTTTTCTTAAAGCTTCACTACCTCAGCAGCTCATTGGTAATTTAGGAAAAATCACCCACAAAGGTATATCAGTTAGGAACTCTTTACTTAGATCAAAATATGGAGACCATGGCTTGAGGATTATTGGTCTACTTCCGATAGTATGAGGACCAACATAGAACACTTGATGCATATCTGTTAGAGTTTGAAATTTTATCATATAATATCCTTCATCATGAAGGAATAAATCTGGCTCAGCAACATCAAGCCAATGTTGAGCAATATATCGCCTTATAGCATTATACCTAGGGTTATCCAACAATGTAGGCTATCGATGCAGCACTCCATCTCTCCTATGCTTCCTCTACATCTTGCAAATCCAGCTTTACCACAGTTTGACCATCTACAATCTGAAGCGGGACATACCTGAGAGCCATTCCATGAGTAGCTACACGGTTCTGCTGAAACAATTTGGCATATGCTTTTGGCTCTCACTTTTGATCTGCATGATTCATCTCTTTAGGGTTCTTATCTAGAGTCTCCTTCTCATTAGGTCCTATAGTAGCTCCAATTTGGTATGCATTAGTCTCTTTGCTCAGATCCCCTTGCATGTCCATAGTGTTCATCTCGGCTACTGTTCCATTGGATTTTCCGCCAACCCTAGGATTAGCACTCGTCTCACTTTGGTCAATTGGCACTGGTATACTAAGAGTCAATTTCCTATTTACCTCCGAGCTAGTCGAAGGACTAGTCTCATCAATTCCAGTCATCACTATCCCTTGTTGCTCTGGTGTCTTCAGTTCATGCGCTTGCTCTTGGATTGCCTTTCCAGCTTTTGAATTGTTACTTACTGAGCTTCCAGATGTTGTAATCGGTGTTTTGGGTACTTTTTTGGGTTTTCCTCTTCCTCTTCCTTTGCCTACCCCCTTCCCATGGCGGACGCATCATCGCACGTTTAGCTAACGTGAGCTGAGAGCATGAGAGAGACAACTTTAAACTCGATATTACATTGGATAAAATTGTAATTTAATTTTCATTCCTAATATTTGGGACTTTGAAATCTTACATTCCTAGCATTTAGGAATTTGAAATCTATTAAACTTAAATTGTTCTATATTTGAACTGTACAGGTAGGAAGCCCTATTATTGAGGATTAAAAAATATATTATGAAAATAAGTAATAAACGTATAAAAATTTCTCCAACAAAGTAAACCAATCCTATTAAGTAACATCTTCAAAATTGTATTGGACAAAAACTTTCGACAATAAATAACTTTGAAGACATTGTCGACACTTTCATATATTTAATATTTGACCTCTTTTCATAATATATTTTCTTCATCGTTTCTTTTATAATATTTGGAACTATACTAAATGAACAAATTATTAAGTACTTTTTCTTCATCGATTATAAGTGTAATACTTGAAACTACTCTCAACAATTTAAAAAATAAATAAGAAAATTAAAGAATGTAAAACAATTTTACTCGTACAATATTGAAGGATAATAATCTTGAGATAGAATGTGAGATTATTCAATTTCATGGTTGGTTGTACTTACATTTTCGACATAGAGATTAGCTATGTATCACCACAAAAAAAAAAGACCTCCTCTTTCAAAGCTTTTCGCCTATATTATTCAAAAATTCTAAGGTTAAAATTAAAATTAAAATTTATTCAAATACAATATGATAAATCAAACAAATATTTCTATCATTCTCCGTATATTCTACTTTAAGCCAATGACTCAAACATCTACCAAAATAATTTATATCCAATAAATAATTTTGATATCATTCAATCACAACATTATAACCTACATATAATTTTTTGGGTATTCTAAATGAGAGTTTATTAATTATTTTTTTTCTTTTCAATTCATTCCAACAAATATATATCTTTTTGTATATTACTAAATTATTGGTTGTAAAATATTAACGCAACATTAGTCATCCTTATACTATACACTATCGTTAAAAAAGTTCTTAAACTATAGTGCAATCTCTTCATTCTCAAATCTCTAAAGATATAACGATTTAACTTTTAAATCAGTATTATTAAATAAATATTTAAAGAAGTTTTACAAAATATTTATAGGTAAATATTTCTTTTTAGTATTAGATCACAAAAAATAACAATAAAATTTCATAAGATATTCACATAGAAGTCTTTAGAAATTGCAATAAGGCATCTTAATATTTATGTGGAGAAGGATTTCTTTCTTTATTAAGTCAGCTAAGTGAGATTAACATTCACTACTTTCAAGAACTTATACTTTTTTATATATTTCATTTATAACTCAAATATATTATTTAATTAGTATTTATATTTTTTTTTTATAATTATATATTTATTAGTATGGAGTACACGTGTAAAACGCGTACCCTAAGACTAGTAATAAGTAAAGTTTGTTACTCCTTTGTTTAAAAAATGTTGACACTATTTTTTTGTTAGCCCCTTTAGAAAAGAATGACCCCTTTCAATATTTTCTTAATAAAAATCATTAACAGTCACACAAGTGATATGACAGATTTTAAACTGCACGTTTGAAAATTTTTGCAGCCACACAAATGTTATGCCTTGTTTAAGACTACATATCTCAAAAGTCTTATCTTCTTTATTAAAATTTGTGACAAATTAAACTAAGACAATATTTTTAAAATGAACGTAGTTCTTTCTATGATTAACATTTTTTTGTAACTTTACTGTTATAACAATTAAAATTTTAACAAAAATAATATTTTTACCTATTACAGAATTGAAAAAAAAAAAACAGATATGACACCAGGTAGCAACTCTAAAAGAATACTATTTAGGAATTAGCAAACGTGTCTTGAATTTCAGTTTTTTAGTTTAATTTTTCGTCACATAAATACTCTTAATTGTTCTTAATTAAGATTTTTAATTCAAATTTCAAATCAAAATAGGTACCGATTATTCTCTAAATAACAGCCCTGAGAATGGCTATTTGTGCACTTCCCCGTTGAAAAGATATGAGTACAATATTGCACTTGGCTCTTCTAACAGCTTGTTTGGAAGGTTGTTACCCATTGTATTGTATCGTATTGTTACTTTAAATACGATGTTTGTTTTGGTTGTTACTTAAATTTTATTGTATCGTATCGTTAAATCCCATCGTTACGTAACGACGAAATGTGCCACTTTATGTAACGACCGATTTGGTGTGGTTGGTCGTTATCTTGCCTTTTTATCTCATCTCACCTTTCTCTATTATTAAATAATTTTATTTTATCATTTACTCTACCTTTTTATATATTAAATTTATTTCGTATTATAATTTTTCTTTATAATATTGCAAAATTTATTCTTTATATTGCTGGTGCATGATATCATGAAACAACGGCAAACGATACAATCTATCCAAACATTATATTCATCAAACGATACAGTACAATACAATACAATACGATACGATACATTATGAAACAACCATCCAAACAAGGGCTAAGTGGGTTGAGGCCATCTCCCCTTGCCTCCATTTTCTCCTCCAAAATGGAGCAAAGTTGCTCCAATCAATACTCAATTTTTCACTTAAAAAAAGAATATATTATTTTATATTCTTCTCTCCCTTCAATAATACGTATATTATTAGATTTTATTTATTTCTTATTTCTACTAAAGAAATTATATCATTTAATATAAAATTATTTTATACCATGCATTTTTAAATAATATAACTTGTAAGCAAATATTATAGATTATACATATTAATAGATAATTAAATAAAAGTGAAATCATTGAGATACAAGATAATTAGATACATATTACATTATGGTGAAATTCATAAATACTATTACATAAATATTCAACTCCTACCTCTAGTATGCTTCGATAAATGTCTATTAATATATTACGAAGTGCAAAATGAGCATCTTTGTCCTTAATTCTTTTGCGTCAAGCTAAAAATTATTATAATCGATGATTTTCATCTACTACCATTTCTATTGTCGGAGGTAGACATTACCAATCATCTTGAATTGGTGCATTAAGATCACAGTTATCCTCGATTATCACGTTGTACAGTATAATACATGTAGTTATTATATCATGTAACACTTCTTTTTCTCCAAAAAACATGACGGTCCTGCAACAATTGCAAAACAAGCCATTCTGAATGCACGTTCTACATCTTTTCAACATATATTCGCACCTTTCAATTTTGACAATAGCTAATATTTTATATTTGCACCATTAATTCTCTGAGATGATTATAAATATTTTTTGTACAATTATAACTAATAATAAAATTAACTTACAATTTTACATAAAAATAATAAATACACAAAAATTAATTTATTAAAATTATATCCCAAAATTAAGATGCAAAATTAATATTATAAAGATATTACATAAACATAATTAGATATACATAAAAAGATAAATTAAAAGAGTTAAATAATAAAAATAATAATGAAGGTATACTTTAAATTTGGGATGACACTATACATTCAACCAAAAATAGGAAGCGTTGGAGCCAAATTTCTCTAAAAACTAATTGCATTATGGCAAAATGCAGCAGCGTTGGAGATAGCCTGAGGGGAGCACTTGTCTCAAGTGTACCTTGCGTGTAAAGCACCTACTTTGTGCAAAAAGGAAATGAAATTTTCAAGTCCAGGCTCACTTTTTTCGAAATCAAAATGTTTTTTTGCTTTCTACTTCCACTCCGAATGTCAAATTGCTATTGTGTTCGTAATAATCCTTGGAAAATATGTCACTAATTTCCTAACCAATTGGTTTGGGCATTAAAGTCGATAACCTTTTTGATAAAGACAAGTCAAAGGTACATGGAAAAAGTGGATATACATATATTTGTATTTCCATGTGTGGTCTAATCATAGGTGGACCGTATTTGTGGGTTTAATTATTTGTCCGTGGACGCTACTTCTTGCAAGTTGACGCTTTGACATTTCAGATAATACTCCCGTTTCAATTTATGTGATTTTTTTTGGTTTTTGAGAGTTAATTTGACTAATATTTTCAGTTAAATTGCGTTAAATTAACTTAATATTTTCAAGTCAAAATTTCGATATTAAAAAACTATATGACTTTTTAATTGCAATTTTTCTTACGGAGAAGGACCAAGTATATCCTTGTACTATGTGAAAAGATTTAAATATATCTCTCATTATACTTTCGGTCTAAATATACCCCTGCCGTAATACTATTGGTTCAAATATACCTATTTTCCGTTAAGTTTGTCCCAGGTGGATATCTAATCCTACGTCGCACTAATATTGATGAGGTGAATGCAACATGGTATGTCACCTCAGCGCCCGTAACCCATTTTACCCCTCCTTTCTATTTCTTTTTTCCATCACTAAATTTTCCTTTCCCTCGAAGAAAATTTTAGTGGTGGAAAAACAAATATAGGGGAGGGATAAAATGGGTTAGGGGCGCTGAGGTGGCATGCCACGTGGCATCCACCTTATCAAATGTGTCCACCTTGGACAAACTTAACGGAAGAAGGGTATATTTGAACCAATAATTCGATAGGAGTATATTTGAACCGAAAGTATAACGAGAGATATATTTGAATATTTTCTCATAGTACAGAAATATATTTGACTCTTTGCCGTTTTTCTTATATCAATATGATAAATAAATAAAATCTCAAAATATTAATCAAAGTTTACGTATAGTTTAAATTCTTAAAAGGCGACAAAGTCTATATAAACTTAAACAGAGGGAGTACATTCTTTAGCGATGATAATGAGCTTCTTCGACTAGTAAAATGACCTAACTGAAGGAGACTTGGTTTTTGTGTTCGTAGGTGATTGAGTTTCATTATCTCTAATATATATATATATATATATATATCCTATATCTTCGTAAAAAGTTATTTTAATATTATACTTTAATACGTTATGGTAGATTAAATTATTTTATTGAAGATGTAATCTCTCCAATAATTTAAATACATTTTTAGGGTGTGTTTGGTATAAAGGAAAATGTTTCTAAGAAAATGTTTTCTTGAAAAACAAGTAGAAATCTTATTCATTTTACGGCGTTTGGTACGCAAATCAAGGATAATATTTTCTCAAGAGTATTCATAAAATAATTTTGATACAATAAACATGAAGCCATAAACTTTCGAACCAATAACCTTCCGAACCCACAAATTTCATAAACTTCTGAACCGCAAAACTTTCGAAATCGCAAAATTTTGAACCCGTAAACTTCGAAACACATAAACCTCCAAACTCATAACTTTGGAACTTTTAAAATTTTGAACCTGCAAACCGAAAGATGAAAAAAGTAAAACTGAAAATATATATATAAAAAAAAAATTCCGGGGTGGGGGTGGGAGTGCAGAAATTTGAAAATTACAAAAAAAAAAAAAAAAAAAANNGGGGTGACCGGGTGGGGGGTTGGGGGTGGGGAGCCACTCCTTTTCCGAGTATTCCTAGGAGCTCCTGTCTTAAAAGACGAATACGAATTAGTAGGGCTGCCCTCGATAGCTCTTTTTGAATGGACATCTGAGATAGCATCAAGCCGGGGTGAAGGGGTGAAAAAAAAAACAGAAATATAAAAATTACAAAAAAAAGTAAATTTCTTTTTTTGCGGGGTGGATGTGGAGGGTGGGGATGAGTGGATGGTGACGAAAAAAAATCTTTTTAAAGAAAAGGCACGGGGTGGGGGTTACGAAAAATATTTTCCTTCGAACCAAACACAGTGCGTTGCAATTTGCAAGAAAAGATTATAAACATATTAACACAAGCCCATCTCAGTTTGCCATATGGGCTTCGGAGTAAAGCCTTTTGACCATTTGTTTCTTGGTTTGAAGGATTTGAAGACATCTGATCTTTTATCAGGATTCAGGTGGTGTAATTACGAGAGTTAGAGAATCAACATAATTGAGAACTGCATATTTTGAAAAAAATGTATAATATTTTGGCATTTGGAAAAGCTTAGCCAAACGGGATATATAATATTTAAAAGAAAATGAAATTCCATAAAAGTAAAAAAAAAAAAATGGTAAAAGTATATAAGAGGATTTGAAAACCAAACTTCCCATTCTCAAACTCTTAAGTAAGAATTATACGAAGTTTGAATGCTGAATTTACATCCATGCAGTGTGAATTTGAGAATGACAGTTCAACTGACAAACCTGCATACTCAAAACTATATTTACGATCAGAAGACAAAACAAATTCATATCTGCATGTGGTGAATGCGTTGTTTGCGCAATGCTAATGAGTAAATATTTGGTTACGCTTGAACTTCATTAATTGAAGGTGAGATTCTACCTTCAATCTTCTATTTGCAGTAGGAGTAGGTTTCTACAGAATTTTGGTTTGGAGAGGAGTTTTTTCCATCGTGTATCCCGGGTGCATGGTCATGAGGTATGTTGTCGCCTAGGGTATTAAGTTGATTTGTGATTGGGATGTTATCTTCCCCTGTTTGAATTCCCTTTACCTCTTTGCCGGTGGCTCCTCCTAGTTTTCTTTGTTTTCTCTTATGAGATACAATAGTCCATTGGTCGACTTTGCTAATTTGGAATTTATTTATTTGGATTTGTGCTTGTGCCTTCCTGGCTGCTGGTGTTACTTGAGGTTTTATTGCTGGGCCAGTTTCTGTGGATGTGCCCTAGCCTTCCACTATTTGTACAAAGAACATTGAAACCCTCGTAGGTTATTTGGTGGAAGTATTTTCCTATCACCATATGGCTCTTAAGGGGTTTCTCGATTGGAACCAATACACTAAGTCTTGCATATTTGCCTCTTAGGGAAGATGATGTGCAAGCGTCAATGCGTATTAGTCGTCTAAGTTTTTCTACTGTCTTATGGAGTATTTCGTAGTCGTAGAACTCCGTGGCTAGTTCAGGTAGTCTTGCCCAAATGGCAGAGCAAGTAAGCGTAGCCTTTGAAGCCACGAATCTAGGCTCCCACTTTCTTGTGGTTACCTATGAACCAAGGGCCCTCATGCAGAGCCTTGTTATAGTTTTCCTCTCTTAGAAATTTAACCAAGTAATAGTTAAACCCAAGATCTATTAAGGTGAGGGATTCTGTAAGTTTCCATGTGGCGTGCAACTTATGCTGTAGGAATTGGTATCCCACCCTCCTACCAAAGATCTTGACTATAAGTGCATTAGCCCGGTTTTTATATATTCTCTCCTTATCTAATGAGGTGATAGGGATGAAGGTGTCTGATTCAGATGAGTTTTCCGACTCATCTTCTGAGTCTAGGTACTCGATGTTTCCCTGGACTGAAATTTGGTTTTTGTCTTGTGAGTTATTTAAATTACAACAGCCCCAACTCCAACATTAATGTTCCAGCAAGAGAAGCAAATCCAAATACAACACAACCGAGAGTGCATCAATATGCAGTAGTGATTATGCCAACAATACTAATGCACTATTGGACGAACCAGGAGGAAAGATCGAGCCATCAGACTCCCTCTCCCAGTCGAGTGACGACAACATCGAACAAAAATATTAGCATGAATCTTATAATCTGGAATTGAAGGAGAGCATGGAATGCTGATTTCACAAGGAACTTTTGATCAATGATAAACTATCACAGGCCTAGTCGTGTTGCTCTTCTAGAAGCCAAGCTAATAGACCATCATAATCTCATGCTCGACTTTGGCTTCACCAGTCTAATCCAGAAGTCGGAAAATGGCAACTCAGGTGGTATTGTGCGCATGTGGAACAATAAAGATGCAAACGCCGACCAAAATTGGAGACACTGATTAGGAAATACATGTTATGGTAAAGGTAAAAAATCCCCCCTCAACATGGCTATGTTCTATTATATATGCTAGTTGCTTACTTGAAGAAAGAGTGATTCCACGGGAAAACCTTAATATAGTTACGAATAACTCTAAAGGTCCTTGGATAGTAATGGGCGACTCTAATGAGGTTACAAAAGCATCATAAAAATTCGGCGCTCTACCAGTCATTAATAATAGGATAATAAAGTTTCTAGATTGTATAGATCGCTGTAAATTACTAGACCTAGGGTTTATGAGGCCTAAATATACCTAGATTAATAAAAGGAATGAGGCCAAAACACTCATTATGGAGAGACTAGATAGATACATGGCTAATGTAGAATGGATTAATATTTTTCAGGATGCGAGTGTAAACCATTTAACAAGAATCCACTCCATCACTGTCCTTTTAAACTAGAACTCCACAAAAGAACTGCCAAAGATAATAAAATTTTCATAATTGAATCTATGTGGACAATGCACCCTACCTTTAGAAACCTAGTCCAAGAATCCCGGTCAAACCAAATTAATATACTGGAGGCTATGGATAATTTCACCAAGAAAGTTCTTGTTTGGAACAAGAACACCTTTGGCGAAAATTTCTATAAAAAGAATAAAATAATAGCTATATTAGAAGGAATACAAAGATCTCCCAAATATACCACTAGCCAATTCCTAATCAACCTAGAAGCACAACTTTTAAAAGAGCATAAGAAAACACTTAAGCTAGAAGAGAATTTTTGAAAACTAAAATTAAGAATTCAATGGATCCAGGAAGGTGGCGCCATTGCAAATTTTTTTCACATATCCACTATGCAAAGAAGGAGAAAGAACAAAATCGTTAGCATAATGGATAAGTCGGGGAACTGGTATCATGATCAAGATATCAATTCCATAATTACTAACTACTATAAAAGTCTTTACTCTTCGGAACACAATATGTCTTATTGGAAGAATATTTATATTTCTTATAATGCCACTATAGAGGAAAAACATAGACCCTACTATGCCAGAATCCCCTTAGTAGAAGAAATCAAAGGAGCTCTCGATTCTTACAAACCTTTTAAATCCCCAGCGCCGGATGGCATCTTTTTTTTCTGCCAATTTTTTTGGAAAGAAACTAATAAACGACTAGTGGATTTCTGCAAGGAAACCTTTATCAACAAAACCCCCCAGATGAATTAAACAAAACCTATGTCTGCCTCATCCGTAAGTGCCAAAATGCTGAAACTATCAGACAATTCGACCAATTAGCATGTGTAATACAACCTACAAAATTATAGTCAATAAATTAAGCCTCTCTCGCCCAAAATTATCCACCCATTGCAAACTAGCTTTATAAAGGGTAGATAAGGGCCTTCGGCAATGCAATAATCGTTCATGAGGTCCTCACTTACTATAAGGCCATAAAAGGTAAAAAATAAAAAATGTTGGATAAAATTGACCTTGAGAAAGCCTTCAAACTTGAGTGTTCTTTTATTAGATTCTCCCTAATTCTCTAAAATTCTATAAAGATTTAATTGACTTAATCATGTCTTGTATCACAACCACAAGCACTTCCATCTCCATTAATGGTTCTAGAACGGATTTTTTAACCCCTAATGGGGGATAAGACAAGAGACCCCTTATCTCCCTACATCTTTATTATCTGCCTAAAATGCTATCAAGACTCATCCACCGTGAAGTCGATTGTTGTAGATGTGACCTGATTAAAATAGCAACAAAAGGTCCCCTTATCTCATCTCTTCTTCGCCGATGACCTCATCTTCCTTATGGAAGCAAACTAAAAAAGC
This sequence comes from Nicotiana undulata, assembly GCA_005239495.1. Lineage (NCBI taxonomy): Eukaryota > Viridiplantae > Streptophyta > Magnoliopsida > Solanales > Solanaceae > Nicotiana > Nicotiana undulata. The sequence goes on from ML265505.1 coordinate 19,888, forward strand.
TGCAATGCACTCTTTACACCCTCAACAAATTCTACACTATTTCTAGCCAATTCATCAACTTCAATAAATCCGTGTCACTTTCTCTAATAATATTTTGGAAGCCAATTAAAACATGTTCAGGAATTGTCTCACTATGAATCACACTAACAACCTAGGTAAATACCTAGGATTTCCTATGATAACTAAAAACCCTACAAAAAGGGACTTCCAATTTTTACTTGACAGGATCAAGAATAGGCTAAAAGGTTGGGGGACTCATCTCCTCAGTATATCGTCAAGAACTGTGCTCAATAAATCAACTCTAGAAGCTATCCCAATCATTTCATGTTGCTATACAACTTGCCCAACACCACCCAAAGTTCTATTGAATCCATCCAAAAGAAATCCCTTTGGGGTGTCGCGCCCCCTTTTCTCAACTCCTTTCGGGATCGGTCAAGGGTTTTCTACATTGTTGGGACAACTCATTTCCTTTTGGAAAGGGGTTTGCAAGTTTTGAAGAGTCGCCACCTAACGTGTTAAGGTGCGTTAGGGCACCTACTTGGGGTTCATTTACAAACAAGTTTGATAACCAGAGATAGGGTAAGGGCTTGAAATTATCCTAAGGGGAAGGTGTTAGGCACCCCTTAGAATCTACAACTGTGGTTCCCGGCCAAACAACTTTTGTGAATTTGTACAATTAGCAAGTAAGCAATTAATTTTTTAAAGTAAGCGGGTAGTTTTGAAAGACACGTAGTCTAAGCACACATGTGTTGAGTTTGAAAATATTTAATAGCTCAGTAGACTTTGAAAAGGATTATATTCTAAACATGCATATGGGATGGGGGATGTGCTAGGTTTGTTTGTTATATGGATCACATCAATGCAATACCCGGTATGTCACTCCTCAAAGAGGGGCTACACGTGGTATTAGCGCACCAGTCATCATATCCATATCTACCCTTCCCACCCCGTAAAGGTAATTAGAGCGAGTGTTGGTCAACGACCGCTATTGCATGCTGTTACCCGTCCCTTACTAATAGCCCTGGAGGAGTTTAGGACTTCTATCCTATGAGGGAGGTTCTAGGCAGACCATCAGGTTTAAAGGCAAAATACTAAGCGACAAACAAGAACATATATGACTGCAATTAGGGGGACAAACATATAAACAGAGAAAGGCTCAGGTATACCTCCACAAATAATGCAAATAGGCAGCATGACTCAAACACGGTTAAGGTCCAACACTTAATTCAGAATCCTAAAGCATAGTATCTAAGTAATTTTTTTTAAAATAACAAAGAGGTAGATTTGTGTCTTAACTCAAAGAGGAAGTCCTAATCAGTTTTGCCTACTGATTTTAATCTGTTGATAGTTAGGCAGTACACATAAAAGAAGCATATTTCCAGTTTAAGAACTTTAGTCACCTAAGGCTTGCCTAGGCGTGGGACAATACTCAGTAGTTACCAGATTTAATAAAAAAAACTGTTACAAGTTGTTTTGCCTAAACATGTTGTACTTAGGTGTTGCTAAGATACATAATTATTACAGTTGTTTGTAAATATGGTGAAACTATTTCTTTTTGGCCTTTCTCATGCATCGGTAATTAGACTAGGAGTAGAATGGGACCTAAAACATGACACCTAATTATGCACATATAGAGATACAGAACGACTTGCATGCAGAAGTCCTAGGCAGGATTTCTAGATGTACCATTACAGCATTATTAGACATGATTTGTGATAATAGGCTAAAATTGCATAGTTTAGAGCATATTTATACTCTAACTTAATGATGCTTCACTGTCTTAAGTGTGTTAAAAGATTATAAATTGGCTCTAATAGTGATTTTTGTGTTTCACAGGAGTACAACACACTAATGAGGACTTATGATGGTGATCAGGGAAAAATTGAAGAAGAATAGGCCATGAGGTATTTTCTGGGCGACTTGAAGGCTGAAGATACATCAAGGCCGTAAGAAACCTCATTAGCGCGGGCTGTAGCGCGACATTAGCGCGCCCGCGCTAGTTCAACATAATGAGGAAGTGAATAACCCCATTAGCGCGGGCTGTAGTGCGACCTTAGCGCGCCCGCGCTAATCCTGATTTCTTTAGGCAGTCCATAACTACACTAGCGCGGGCTGTTTGCGCGCCCGCGCTAGTCCAGGCGCGAAAAATAAAAGCTGAGGGTTATTTTCGGAAGTTCAAGGCCAATCCACTCAACCTATAAAAGGTTCAATTCGCCCAAGAGAGGAGTTTATCAAGGTTTAGAGTTTAGAACAGGAAAAGTAAGGGCAAGAGGCAAGGAGGCAATTGGGCATCAATCTATATCTCCTTCTTTTGTGATTTTACCCTTGATCATTAATTCATTTGTAGTTTTTATCATTATTATGAGTAGCTAACTTTTATAATCTAAGGTTTTGGTGGGACCCGTTGGGGGATGAACTTATTGTGATATTAATATAGTTTTGGTTGGTTGTTAATCTCTATTTGTTCAACTACGTTCTTGTTGTAGTTGATTGAAGGACCCCCAATTAGCCGTGCCTATTTATTATGTATCTATTTGAGAGAGAATGCATATTTAGGTAGTTGTTTGAACAACATCACTCCCGGAGTATAGGCGAGAGTCATAACCGAGGGTTTAGAGGTTGGATTATAGATAACGATACCTCGGGTGCAATCTAAAGTGAACTGTAATGCAATCTAGCTAGCTAACTTGAGAGAGTGTGTCTAGTAAATTATCATAATTACTTGAGATAGATTTATGATAACTGGAGTGTTCATGATTGATAAAGACAACTAAGTCAAAACTATAAGTAGTATACAAGAAGGAATTTCACCAACGGGGGAAACCATAACCTTAGACCTTTATTCCAATTGTTTAAACCTTATTGTTAGTTAATCTTTAGTTTATTATTTCTGTTCAGCTGTAGTAATAGAAACACCACACAGTGATATTCATAACTTTTGAGGAAGTTGATTATTACGAATTCAATAATCCGAGAACAACAATTGATACGTTAATTCCTTGTGGGATTCGACTCTGGGCAAAATACCCGGATTATATTTGCAACGCCCGCTTAGTCTTTTACCAGACATAGTTGAGTGTGATCAAATTTTGGCGCCGTTGCCGGGGAGTTAATACTATTATCAAGTGTAGTTGAAGGAAAATACGAAAATTCCTAAGTATAGTCAATTTTCCTTGATTACATACATATATTGAATTACTAATGTTTGTTAAACCGGTGGTTCAGGTGCATGCCTAGAAACTCTTCGAGAACTGGTGACGTATTTGAAGCATTGCCAGACCCCGAAAAAGTTTTCAAGGCCTTGAACAGGGCCAATCGGAGAAGCAAACAACAACCACACATTGAACACATAGAACCAGACATGGAAGAGTTCAACGACAGAAACAACATTAATGTTAGGGATGGTGCGATTGACCCAGCTGCACGGATTGCAGCGCCTGAGGTACCCGTTGTACCTAAGGCGCCATTATACGACTGGGCACAACCCACCACAGACAACTTGGCAACCGCGATTTTGGTCCCTCAGATTGAAGCAAAGTCATTCCAGATTACAAACAATATGCTGCACTTGTTGCAGAATAAGGGGCTATTTTCGGGGTCATACGTTGAGGAACCCCAACAGCATTTAAAGAACTTTCTGTCCATCTGCAAGACCCAGAGGCAGCCTAATGTTACTCCGGAGGCATTAAGACTGTTATTGTTTCCGTTCTTGGTGACAGGAGTTGCCCATACTTAGATCAACTCCCTCCCTATCAACTCTATTGCAACATGGGAGGAGTTGGTCAAGCAATTTCTGAATAAATTCCATCCACCAAACAAGACAGCATAGTAGATTGATGAGATCATAAACTTCAGGCAGAAGCCCATGGAGACACTGCAGGAGACATGGGAACGGTTTAAAGGGATGCTGGTTATCTGTCCTCACCATGGTATTCCCGAGCAAATGTTGGGGCAGCGATTTTATATGGGTCTGGCTGATGGTGTAAAGGCCAATGTTGATGCTTCAGCTGGTGAAGCATTCCTTAGCAAGACATGGAGAGAGTTCCAGATTTTACTTGATACAACGACACATAATTCAGGATGGACAACCAGGGGTGCTCCTGTTACCCCAGTTGTTCATTCAGTGCCATTAGATCCATCCAACACTATGGCTGAGAACATGGCTACCTTGATGACACAAATGAGTATTCTTACAAAAAAGATAGAGGGGTCGGGGATAAAACAACAAGTTCATATTGTGGATACTAGCAATGGGGGCTTATGCACATCTTGCATTAGTCAACCAATTGGTAATCAGTGGAATGCAGATTGTGATCACACTCCTTACCCAGAAAACATGAATTATGTGTCAAACTATAGAGGCCAGAGACAGGGAGGATATAACTGGGGTCATCAAGTTCAGCCATATAGACCACCTCATCAGCAGCAAAACAATGGAAACATGGGTTCCATGAGACTTCATGGTAATGTGGAACCTTATCAAAGGCCACAAGGTTATAACAAAATCAAAATCAGCAGCAAGTGTACCACCCTCCTCAGCAACAACATGGGGGAAGGCAAGAAGATGGGTTTTCCAGGCTTGAAGCGATGATGTAATAAGTGATTGGGTTGACTGCCAAAATAAATGAGAGAGTAGATTCACATGACGCAGCTATTACAAATATTGAAGTGCAGTTGGGCCAGATATCTATGTCAGTGAATAATCGTCCTCTTGGGACTTTACCTGCAGACACTCAGGTGAATCCTAAGGACCAGGGCCTGAAGCAGATGATGGCAGTGAGTCTCTGTAATGGCAGGGACTTAGACTTAGAATAAGAGTTGGCCCGTGAAAGCAGGAAGGCAGAGACACTAGTACTAGTGCCAATCAAAATTGATGATTCCACAAACTTGACCAAGGTAACAGTGCAAACTGCTGAAGGAGAACCCAGTGGGCAGAGTGAGGCTGAAAAGGAAGTGGAGATAACCCCAGAACCAGTAGTTGAGGTGGTAGTTGAGAAAGAAAAATCCCAGATCACTAGGAAGAAGAGACCACCAGCACCATTCCCTCAAAGGTTGGAAAAATACCAAAAGGATGAGCCGTACAAAATGTTCTTGGATATGCTGAAGAAGATACAGGTAAACATTCCTATGATTGATGCTCTGAAAGAGATGTCTGGGTATGCGAAGATGATGAAGGACTTGATGTCTCAGAAGTTTTATTTCCAAGACTTAGCGACTGTGACTTTGACTCAGACTTGCAGTGTTGTGGTAACACGACCAATTGCAGAAAAGTTGTCTGGTCCAGGGAGTTCTACAATTCCCTACACCATTGGCAATTTTGCTTTTGCCAAAGCACTGTGTGATTTAGGGGCTAGCATTAATCTAATGCCCCTGGCCATTTATAAGAGACTGGGTATTGGTAGAGCCAGACCAACTTCGATGTTGCTGCAGCTAGCTGATAGGACGGTGAAGAGACCGTCGGGTATTCTGTATGATGTTTTGGTGCAAGTAGGGAAGTTTGTGTTCCCTGCTGATTTTGTGATACTAGACTGTCGAGTGGATGAGGAGATTCCCATAATCTTGGGAAGGCCATTGTTGGCCACAGGCAGAGCCCTCATTGATTGCGAGACTAGGGAGCTCAAGATGAGGCTTAATGATGAAGAAATCACATTCAATGTGCAGAAATCTATGAGGCGGCCGAGTGAGTTCGCCAACTATTCTCTAATTGATGATGTGGATGTGATAGTGGAGGAAGATGATGCGTCCTTAACTATTGAGGACCCCCTTGCTGCATGTTTAATGAATTTAGATGAGGAAAATAGGGAGGAATTGGCAGAGTGGGTGTTAGCACTTGAAGGTAAAGGGTTTTGGCCGAGGGCTCTCGAGTTTGAACCATTGCACTTAGAGAAAAGAGAGAGACCGCCAGCCAAGCCCTCTGTGGAAGAACCACCCAAACTAAAGTTGAAACCATTGCCAGCCCATCTCAGGTACACATTTCTAGGCCCTAATTCTACGCTACCTGTTATTATCTCATCAAGTTTGTTAGATGTGCAGGAAAATCAGCTGTTACAGGTACTCTCTGAGTGCAAGACTACCATTGGATAGACCATGGAAGATATCAAAGGGATCAACCCAGCGTATTGCATGCACAAGATTCTCCTGGAAGAGGGACACAGACCTTCCAAGGAACACCAAAGGCGCTTGAATCCAAACATGAAGGAAGTGGTGAAAAAAGAAATCATCAAGTGGTTAGATGCGGGAATCATTTTCCCCATCTCTAACAGCAATTGGGTTAGCCCAGTGCAATGTGTTCCGGAAAAAGGTGGCATGTCGGTTGTAAAGAATGGAGAAAATGAGTTGATATCTACAAGAACCGTCACGGGCTGGAGAATATGCATGGATTACAGAAAGCTGAACCTTGCCACCCGAAAATACCACTTCCCACTTCCCTTCATTAATCAGATGCTCGACAGGCTGGCTGGGAGGTCTCACTTTTGTTTCCTGGACGGGTACTCGGGGTACAATCAGATTTCAATTGCCCCAGAAGACAGGGAAAAAACCTCCTTCACATGCCCCTATGGGGTGTTTGCCTTCAGGAGGATTCTATTCGGCCTCTGCAATGCACCTTCCACATTTCAACGGTGCATGATGGCCATATTCATAGACATGGTGGAAGATATCATGGAGGTATTCATGGATGATTTCTCAGTAGTGGGAAATTCATTCGATGAGTGCTTAACAAATCTGACCCGTGTACTCAAGAGGTGCATCAAGGCGAACCTTGTGCTTAACTGGGAGAAGTTCCATTACATGGTACAAGAAGGGATCGTCTTGGGGCACTTGGTGTCGAGTAAAGGAATTTAGGTGGACCGAGCGAAAGTAGATGTGATTGAAAATCTCCCACCTCCCACATCAGTCAAAGCTATACGTAGATTCCTTGGGCATGCCGGGTTCTACCGGCGATTCATCAAAGATTTCTCCAAGATCGCCAACCCCCTCTGTAAGTTGCTTGAAAAAGATAACCCCTTTGTGTTTTCTGATGATTGCAGGGTGGCGTTTGAGGAGCTTAAAAAGTGGCTAGTCACGGCACCAATTATTGTTGCACCCGACTGGGAGGAACCGTTTGAACTCATGTGCGATGCCAGTGACTACGCAGTGGGAGCCGTGTTGGGTCAACGCAAAGATAAAATAATGCACCTAATTTACTACGCAAGTAGGACTTTGAGTGGAGCTCAGCTGAACTACACGGTGACTGAAAAGGAGATGTTGGCAGTCGTGTTCGCCTTTGACAAGTTCAGGTCTTACTTGAACGGGTCGAAGGTGATTGTGTACACTAATCACGCAACCATCAGATACTTGGTTGAGAAGAAAGAGTCTAAGTCGCGCCTCATTCGTTAGGTGTTGCTTCTTCAAGAATTTGACTTGGAGATTCGCGACCGCAAGGGCACGAAGAACCAAGTCGCTGACCACCTGTCACGTCTTGAAGGTGCTGAGAATGCAATTGAATCTGAGGATATTCTGGAAACCTTTCCAAACGAGCAGCTACTCGCCACGAGCGTAGAAGAGGTGCCATAGTATGCAGACATTGCAAACTACATGGCAAGTGATATTGGACCTTATGAACTCTCTTATGTCCAAAAGAAAAGGTTTTATCGTGATTGCCGCAATTACTATTGGGATGAACCTCATTTGTTTAAAATTTTCATTGATAACATGATCTGTAGGTTTGTCCCCTAGATAGAGCAATTTTTTGTTTTGTAGGCTTGTCACGCATCACCATATGAAGGACATTTTGGAGGAGTTTGAACAGCAGCTAAGGTGTTAGAGGTTGGGTTCTACTGGCCAACTGTGTTCAAAGATATTCACCAACGGGTGAAGGGCTGTAATGAATGTCAAAGGACGGGGAACATATCCTATCGTCATGAGATGCCCATGAACCCAATATAAGAAGTGGAGGTGTTTGATGTATGGGGGATTGACTTCATGGGGCCCTTTGTCAGCTCATATGGCAATAAGTACATACTTGTTGCTGTAGACTACATGTCCAAATGGGTAGAAGTTGCAGCGTTCCCCACCAATGATGCAAGAATGGTGGTGGGGTTCTTGAAGAAAAATATATTCACCCGGTTTGGGATCCCAAGGGCCATTATTAGTGACGGAGGCACTCACTTTTGCAATCGTGTCTTCGAGAAGCTTCTAGACAAGTATGATGTACGCCACAAGGTGGCAACCCTTTATCACCCTCAGACGAGCGGGCAGGTTGAAGTATTAAACCGTGAAATCAAGAGTGTGCTGACCAAAACAGTAAACGCCACAAGAACTAACTGGGCGAAAAAGCTTGATGACGCACTCTGGGCCTATAGGACTCCATTTAAAATACCAATTGGCATGTCTCCATACAAGTTGGTATTTGGTAAGGCCTGTCACCTGCCTGTGGAGCTAGAACATCGAGCGTGGTGGGCATTAAATAAGTTGAACATGGATCTCGATGTTGTGGGAGAAAATAGAGTCACAGAGCTGCATGAGTTGGAAGAGTTCAGATATCAAGCATTTGAGAGCACAAGTCTATATAAAGAGACAATGAAGAGGTTACCCGACAAAAACATTATGGACCGAAATTTCAAACCCGGAGACAAAGTATTGCTCTACAATTCCAGATTGAGATTGTTTCCGGGTAAGCTCAAGTCCCGATGGTCTGGACCATTCAAAGTGGTCGAAATGTTTCCTTCTGGTGCTGTGGAAATTGCTGTTGAAGATGGGTCTAACGCCTTCAAGGTCAATGGAAAAAGATTAAAAATATATGTGGGGATGAATGAAACCAATGAGCTGTATGTGGTACATCTTTTTGAACCTCAGAGGTTGAGCGAGCCTTAATTGCGCTCATTCTACGTCGTGCCGCGATGTTAAATCAGGCGCTTCATGGGAGGAAACCCATTGATTGTTGTACTCGTCGTGCCGCGACGTTAACTTAAGCGCTGGTGGGAAGGCAACCTAATAGTTATAGTATTCATAGTATAAGCACTAACATATTCAGGTGTGCGAGAAAAAGGGTGAGCACAAGACCCCAAAGAAAGAAGAAAATAAAAGATTAAGGCTGAGGATGCCTGGACTAGCGCGCCCGCGCTAGAGGTCGCGCTAGTCTAGTTTCCTACTGCCTAGGTTTGTTACCACTAGCGCGTCCGCGCTAAGCCCGCGCTAGAACCCGCGCTAGTGAGGTTTCTCACTGCCCAGGACCCCTGGGACTAGCACGCCCGCGCTAAGCTAGCGCTAAAGCCACGCTAGTCCGTCTCGACACAGGTAAGTGTTTCTAGTTTTTTATTTTTTCATTTTATTTTTCTAATTTCCCTCACTAACCATATTAACCTTTACCCTACCCAACCGTCCCACCCCTCCCACGTCCCCCACTTTCCCTCTCCCATTAGAACACTCCCCCACTTAAAACCCTTCTTATTTTTCTCCTTTTCTTCTTCATCTTTCTCCCAAAACCCAGCAACCACATACGCAGCTGTACCTCTTCCCCACCCACGAAGCTCTTCCCTCTCCAAGTATTCCTCAACACCCATTACTCTATTCCCCTCCTTCAACTCTACCGATATGTATTTCTCCCATTAATTTTCTTTTTATTTCTTTTTTTAGCTTTATTTTCTTTTACTTTGTGTACAAAATTGTAGTTTTCTTAGTGGATAGTCATACATGGTAGTAGTTGTGTTGTGCTGAGAAGTATTAACATATGGGTTGTGGGGGTGGTGCCAGTATGTTTGGGTTATTGTGGTGGTGCTTTAAATCCCATATTGAATGCTTGGGGTTAAACTTGTTCATGACCCACCACATGTTTGTAAAAATGCCTCATTGGAGGAAGTATTGTGACCTATTTTGTGGTGAAGTCTGAGTAACCAAGGTTGGGTCACCCGGTTGTACTGAGCTAACATTGGGCTAATTGCAGGTACCATGCCTCCATGAAAGCGCCAAACCACCGGAGCCTCTTCCAGCCGCCCGGCAAGAGCTTCCAATGGGGACGACCTCGCAAAATAATTGACTCTAGGCCTTTCAATAGCCAAAAGTTCGTCTCCACAAAGGCCCAAGTCTGGTTCAATGAAAAGGAGGATAAAACGGCCGTCCCTGAGCAATCCATGGATATTAATGCACTCAGGATAAACTGTCCTAATATGCATGAGGTGCTAATGCGGCGACACTTGGATGTGTTCTTTGAGGAGCCTGATGAGGCAAATGCCATGCTTGTCCGGGAGTTTTATACCAATGCTCCAGAACATGAGAACTATGTGGTAACAGTGCGGAAAAGGCCAGTCAATGCTTCCATAGAGAATATTGATACGCTCAAATTACACTTTAATATAGTGTAAAGCGGTCGAAGTCAAATATAATAACCCAACAAGGTTGGGGTCGAATCCCACAGGGAATAGGTGTGAAAAGATTACTTTGATAGTGTGATTCTTAACTCAAATCATATCTCTATTCCGTTAATGTAACAGAGATATGGGGGTTGATTGTGTAATAATCCATGGATATGTGAAGAATGCGAACCGCTTACCTGTTCTGCGACAGGAATGCGGTCGCAGAGCTGCCCTGAAAGGGCATTTTTGTCCGATCTTGACCCCGACTTTTGCCCCACTATAAATAGATTTATTTGGGTTTTTTGGGTCATTCTTGTCTGGTTTTAGAGCTACATTCCCTCCTTTTAATATTCTTCACTTTTTGAAGCATTAAAACAAGGATTCTTGAGTTTTGTAAGTTTTTCATGACATTTAATACCATTATCTTTTGGTCATTAAGTATGTGTAGCTAGTCTTAAATACTAAGGTTGTGGACCCTAAATGGGTGTTATGTATTTGGGTATTTAACATTGAATATATGTATAATGGTTGGTTGATATTTATTTACTCTTCATTTTCATCTATTGTTAGTGGTTTCAAACATTAACAAGTGCCATAAATTCTTTCTTAGATTGGAAAAGTGGGTTAGAATTGGTAAGAGTAAATATCAAAGACTCAAGGCTTTAAACCTTGTTTAATAGAATCGCTTAGGAATAAGTGGGTTTTATTTGGCATTAAGTGATTACTCTTCATTTCAACTCTTTTATATATTTGGGAAAATTATAAAGAGGAAATACTATCCAACTATTGGAAAATATTGGGTAGTGATTTAGAAATCATGTGCATATCTAAAGGTCCTTCCATTAGAAACATATCATATTAATACCCATTAGCATTACACTTCATTAAAGGGGACACAACCTTGGTTTAGTTAATTACATTAATTCCAACTTTAATTAATCATCTTTGTTACTATCATCATTGGATTATTACACAATCAACCCCCATATCTCTGTTACATTAACGGAATAGAGATATGATTTGAGTTAAGAATCACACTATCAAAGTAATATTTTCACACCTATTCCCTGTGGGATTCGACCCCAACCTTGTTGGGTTATTATATTTGACTTCGACCGCTTTACACTATATTAAAGTGTAATTTGAGCGTATCAATATTCTCTATGGAAGCATTGACTGGCCTTTTCCGCACTGTTACCACATAGTTCTCATGTTCTGGAACATTGGCATAAAACTCCCGGACAAGCATGGCATTTGCCTCATCAGGCTCCTCAAAGAACACATCCAGGTGTCGCCGCATTAGCACCTCATTCATATTAGGACAGTTTATCCTGAGTGCATTAATATCCATGGATTTCTCAGTGATGGCCGTTTTATCCTCCTTTTCATTGAACCGGACTTGGGCCTTTGTGGAGACGAACTTTTGGCTATTGAAAGGCCTACAGTCAATTATTTTGTGAGGTCGTCCCCCGGTGGAAGCTCTTGCCGGGCGGCTGGAAGAGGCTCCGGTGGTTTGGCGCTTTCATGGAGGCATGGTACCTGCAATTAGCCCAATGTTAGCTTAGTACAACCGGGTGACTCAACCTTGGTTACTCAGACTTCACCACAAAATAGGTCACAATACTTCCTCCAATGAGGCATTTTTACAAACATGTGGTGGGTCATTAACAAGTTTAACCCCAAGCATTCAATATGGGACTTGAAGCACCACCACAATAACCCAAACATACTGGCACCACCCCCACAACCCATATGTTAATACTTCTCAGCACAACACAACTACTACCATGTATGACTATCCACTAAGAAAACTACAATTTTGTACACAAAGTAAAAGAAAATAAAGCTACAAAAAGAAATAAATGGAAAATTAATGGGAGAAATACATACCGGTAGAGTTGAAGGAGGGGAATAGATTAATGGGTGTTGAGGAATACTTGTAGAGGGAAGAGCTTCGTGGGTTGGGAAAAGGTAGAGTTGCGTATGTGGTTGCTGGGTTTTTGGGAGAAAGATGAAGAAGAAAAGGAGAAAATTAAGAAGGGTTTTAAGTGGAGGAGTGTTCTAATGGGAGAGGTAAAGTGGGGGACATGGGAGGGGTGGGACGGTTGGGTAGGGTAAAGGTTAATTTGGTTAGTGGGGGAAATTAGAAAAAGAAAATGAAAAAATGAAAAAAAAAGAGAAAAACTTACCTGTGTCGAGACGGACTAGCGCGGCCTTAGCGCTAGCTTAGCGCGGGCGCGCTAGTCCCAGGGGTCCTGGGCAGTGAGAAACCTCACTAGCGCGGGTTCTAGCGTGGGCTTAGCACGACCGCACTAGTGGGCACAAACCTCGGCAGTAGGAAACTAGACTAGCGTGACCTCTAGCGCGTGCATAGCGCGGGCGCGCTAGTCCAGGCGTCCTCAACTTTAATATTTTATTTTCTTCTTTCTTTGGGGTCTTGTGCTCACCCCTTTTCTCACACACATGCATATGTTAGTGCCTATACTATGAATACTATAACTATTGGGTTGCCTTCCAACCAGCGCTTGATTTAACGTCGCGGCACGACGAGTACAACAATCAATGGGTTGCCTCCCATGAAGCGCCTGATTTAACGTTGCGGCACGACGTAGAATGAGCGCAATTAAGGCTCGCTCAACCTCTGAGGTTCAAAAAGATCTACCACAGACAACTCACTTGTTTCATTCATCCCCACGTACATTTTTTAATCTTTTTCCATTGACCTTGAAGGCGTTAGACCCATCTTTAGCAGCAATTTCCACAGCACCAGAAGGAAACACTTCGACCACTTTTAATGGTCCAGACCATCGGGACTTGAGCTTACCCGAAAACAATCTCAATATAGAATTGTAGAGCAATACTTTGTCTCCGGGTTTGAAATTTCGGTCCACAATGTTTTTTGTCGTGTAACCTCTTCATTCTCTTTTTATATAACCTTTGTCTCTCAAATGCTTGATATCTGAACTCTTCCAACTCATGCAGCTCTGTGACTCTATTTTCTTCCACTGCATCGAGATCCATGTTCAACTTCTTTAATGCCTACCATGCTCGATGTTCTAGCTCCACAGGCAGGTGACAGGCTTTACAAAATACCAACTTGTACGGAGACATACCAATTGGTGTTTTAAATGCAGTCCTATAGGTCCAGAGTGCGTCATCAAGCCTTTTCGCCCAGTTAGTTCTTGTGGCGTTTACTATTTTGGTCAGCACACTCTTGATTTCACGGTTTGATACTTCAACTTGCCCACTCGTCTGAGGGTGATAAGGGGTTTCCACCTTGTGACGTACATCATACTTGTCTAGAAGCTTCTCGAAGACACGATTGCAAAAGCTGAGCAGATGGAGGAGGAGCAGCCCGTTCAGCCACAGGCTGCAGATGTTGGAGGATTGTCTAGGGCCAGTCGGCGACTGCAGTTAGACCACCTAGAGAAAGATGTGGCTGGGATGAGGACCTCGGTGACTAACCTGGGGACCCGTGTTGATGAAATGGCCACCCAGCAGAAAAAATCTGAGAAGAGGATCATGGGTTGGCTCCGCGCCCTGGGTCATGCGTGCCACGTGGACTCAGGCTCTGTCTCCGACCAGGATTGAGCTGTCAGGGAAGTCCCCTTACCTTCCTTTGCATTTAATTGGCCATGAGGACATATCCTCATTATACGTGTGGGGTGGGGGAAGGATTTCCTGTTTGTTGTATGTTGTATAATTGTTATTTGTTTGCTTTAGTTTTTGTGGAACTTAGTAGAAGTGTAGTTTTTATGCTTTCTTTTCGTAGTTTGTTTTATTTGTTTTTGTTTTGGTTGTACATAGGGGATAATCGATCAAGTCGTCTTGGCCCGACAACGGATCCTTTCGGCGGGGTTCTTGAGGGTCCAAGTCGATATAAAAAAAAACAAAAATCAGAAAATTTAGTGGACTCTTCCTGATGATGGACTTCTTAGGCAGTTTTCTTGAGGGAAGTTAGTCCAAAGAAAATACCAAAAAGATTTTTTATTTTCCTTTTAGATAGTATAGTAACTCCCCCTTTGTTTTTCTTTTGACCGCAGTTCTTTTCCAAGGGTTTAACTTGAACCGAGTATAGCTATTTGTTTTTTTCCAGTTGTTAGGAATCTTTTGGGCAAGGTGCTGAATGATAAAATGCAACTCTTAGCTTGTTACACCCGAACACCAAAAAAAATCTTAGAGTTTGACGCTTAGGCTCAATTGTTGACTCTTGTAGAATGCCTTAATGGTGCATGTTGTAACTAACTCGAAGGCTCAATGGAGTGTTTTGATGAACCAATTTGGATTGAATTATGTGCCATGTGTGTGTGAGGTATTTTGCATCTTATTCTATGTCTGCATTTGGTACCTAGAACTTGTCCCGTGTGTGTACAAATTGAAATAGAAGTTTGTTTAGTCTTAGAAGGGATATAGGCATTTATTTGTTAAGCTAGACACAAATATGTACCCACCTGAATGTAATTGACCATAGTTAACCCCGTTGAGCCTATAAGCATGTTCTTTGATAACCACATTATGAACCATACCCAATTGTTTGAATAGCCTGGCTGTTTGAACCCTGTACCTCCCATGAGCACTTGAATTGTTAGCTGATATATAAAAGTCAAAGTGTAGGGTGGTGGTTTGGGTTGTTAGGAAAATTAAGGAAATAGAACGAAAGGTGCAAAAGTGTGAAAGAAAAAAAAGGCCACTTAGAGAAAAAAAAGGACAATCAATAAATGTAGTCCTTGATGATTAGTGGCGCGAAAAAGAAAGTTGCACCTAAGAATAGTGGGGTAATTACGAAGCAAAGTGTGGTGAAAATTCTGGCCAAGCATGAAAATGGGCTGAATGTTAATGTAATTGTATTAAAAGTGATTAGGTAGGCTAGTCACTATACCAAAATGTATCCTACCCGTACCTTAGCCTACATTACAACCAACTAAAGACCTATTGATCTTAGACTAAATAAACTCAATTAGTAGAGTATTACACTACGGGAAAGCCTATGGTGTATCTGTGTGGCATATGAATGTTCTTTTTGAGAGTGAGTGAATTCTGTCGATTTAAAGTTCATGCTGTTCTTAATATTATCTTTTGTGGAACTACTCTCATTTGTGTGATGTGAGGGCACGTGATTCATGAATAAGAAGTAAGTCTTGACCTCCTTGTAGAGTATCTTAAGGAAGTAAGAGGATGGCATGGAATTTGAGAGTCGCCGCTTGAGGCATAGATGTTACACTGCTAGATTTAATACTTGCAAAATATTTTTGGTGTGACACCGTAGGGAAGTGTTTGATGCAAAGAACCCTTCAAGGATGTAGTGGATTTATCGAGGACTAGCAATGATTTAAGTGTGGGGTGTTGATAATAGGCTAAAATTGCATAGTTTAGAGCATATTTATACTCTAACTTAATGATGCTTCACTGTCTTAAGTGTGTTAAAAGATGATAAATTGTCTCTAATAGTGATTTCTGTGTTTCACAGGAGTACAACACACTAATGAGGACTTATGATGGTGATTCGGGAAAAATTGAAGAAGAATAGGCCATGAGGTATTTTCTGGGCGACTTGAAGGCTGAAGATTCATCAAGGCAGTAAGAAACCTCATTAGCGCGGGCTGTAGCGCGACATTAGCGCGCCCGCGCTAGTTCAGCATAACGAGGCAGTGAAGAACTCCATAAGCGCGGGTTGTAGCGCGACCTTACCGCGCCCACGCTAATCCAGATTTCCTGAGGCAGTCCATAACTACACTAGCGCGGGTTGTTAGCACGTGATTAGCGCGCCCGCGCTAGTCCAAGCGTGAAAAATAAAAGCTGAGGGTTATTTTCGGAAGTTCAAGGCCAATCCACTCAACCTATAAAAGGTTCAATTCGCCCAAGAGAGGAGTTTATCAAGGTTTAGAGTTTAGAACAGGAAAGGTAAGGGAAAACGGCATGGAGGAAATTGGGCATCAATCCATATCTCCCTCTTTTGTGATTTTACCCTTGATCATGAATTCGTTTGTAGTTTTATCATTGTTATGAGTAGCTAACTTTTCTAATCTAAGGTTTTGGTGGAACCCGTTGGGGGATGAACTTATTGTGATATTAATATAGTTTTGGTTGGTTGTTAATCTTTATTTGTTCAACTACGTTCTTGTTGTAGTTGATTGAAGGGCCCTCAATTAGCTGTGCCTATTTATTATGTATCTACTTGAGAGAGAGTGCATATTTAGGTAGTTGTTTGAACAACATCACTCCCGGAGTATAGGCGAGAGTCATAGCCGAGGGTTTAGAGGTTGGATTAGAGATAACGATACCTCGGGTGCAATCTAAAGTGAACTGTAATGCAATCTAGCTAGCGTAACTTGAGAGAGTGCGTCTAGTAAATTATCATAATTACTTGAGAGAGATTTATGATAACTGGAGTGTTCATGATTGATAGAGACAACTAAGTCAAAACTATAGGAAGTATACAAGAAGGAATTTCACCAACAGGGGAAACCATAACCTTAGACCTTTATTCCAATTGTTTAAACCTTATTGTTAGTTAATCTTTAGTTTATTATTTCTGTTCAGCTGTTGTAATAGAAACACCACAAAGTGATATTCATAACTTTTGAGGAAGTTGATTATTAAGAATTCAGTAATCTGACAACAACAATTGATACGTTAATTCCATGTGGGATTCCACTCTGGGCAAAATACCCGGATTATATTTGCAACGCCCGCTTAGTCTTTTAGTAGACATAGTTGAGCATGATCAAATTTTGGCGTCGTTGCCGGGGAGTTAACAGTATTATCAAGTGTAGTTGAAGGAAAATACAAAAATTATTAGACCTGGTTTGCATGAGTAACATATTTATATTAACGTTTATCCTAGAACAAGATTTTCTAAGTGTACATGATATCGTACTAGTTATTAGCATGTTTTAACACAGAATTTTATAAGTGATATGAGAATGCATATGCTGAAAATAGTAAACATAGGTGCCTAAGATAGAATGATGTCTAATGCATGTATATATGAGTCCTACACAGGATTTCTATTACGCAGATAGAAAAGTAAAACCTAAAGCATGATTTCTACCCTTTTAGCATGCATAATACCCATCCCTTTTCACTATCCATCTCCAGAGTTGTTTACAAATAATTATTACAGACCATTGGGCATAAATTACATAAATGTATAAAGAGAAGTTACACTATAGGGAGCCTACTGATAGGCCCAATATCTCCAGAATGCCTCAATGCCATTGGTTCACAGTCTTTCACATGATCAAGGTGTGTCAAAGTTCCCTAAGGATCTCAAAGGATTCCGGACAGTGCTCACACCCATATTCATAACCAAACTTGAGTAAGTGCAGTGTGGAAAGGCCAACTCTAATATGTCAGAGTTCAGAGGGAGCTCATTGGGTCCCTAAGCAGTCACATACTAAAGGGGCAGAACCTAGACTTCTAAGAGTATATGTGAGAGTGCTTGACATAGTTTTTGAATAATTGATTTGAAAAACAGTTTGAAAATGGTTTTGAAGAATAACATAAGAGTTTGCTTTAGTGAAAACCAGTTTGAAATAAAAGGAATAGGGCAGTTAACAAACTTAAAATAAGAACAGCAGACATGGTTCAGGGAGAAAACACAAACAGGGAAAGGGTATTGGGGACAAGTAAGTCACACAATAGAAACAGATTTGCACACAAGTGAACACTAGGGAAGTATTAAAGTACTACATACTTATAGTATATCACAAAGTGTTCATACCAGGAGCCTAACAACCTTAGATTGAGGGGTGTTAAACAGGTTCACACATTAAGTTTAGGGAAAGGGTTCAGGATTACATGGCAGATAAGTAACACAAATACATGCTTGAAATGTGCTGGGGGGGGGGGGC
>ML265508.1:2350-44574 GCA_005239495.1 Nicotiana undulata
AACCAAAATTAGCCAAATAGGCTAGCCTTCAGGAACCAAGTGTTCCTGAACTGGCCAAATCACTTCCGAATCTCGAACTACCTGCCCACACAAGTCATAAGGCACGAGTAGCCGCTATGGAAAGAGTCATTCACGGGAACGGAGTCCCAATACACAAAACGGCCGGTTGGGTCGTTACAGATTAAAAATGTTTGGATAGTGGAATAAAATGCCTTCGTCATACCAATATTTAACAATGCCAAGTACAAGCGTGCAATTGAAGATAAGCAAAGAAATCATACATTGTATCTATTGATGGAATCAACACAAATAAAAAGTGCCAATGGGCAATACCTTTGTTCCAATGAATAACCCTCGTCAGTTTGAAGCAGAATGACTCAACCTTGTCATGATGTGGAAGAATGCATTTCAACACTGATTTATCTACCTCAAACTGCTTGAGAGACATTCCCTTGTTGTATTCTCTCATCAACCTCTTCATTTCCCAGACTCATGCCTCAGTTTCACTCAATTCAAGCTTCAGGTTATCTCAAAATGCGTGAATCTTTACTTGTTTCCTCAAATGCATCATTTTATCATATTCAAAATTGTGTCATTGATGCATGATTAGACTAGCTTTCAAGACCAGGCTGAGAATTATGCATGCATGTCATGTCACTAGAGTCAGCATGAAAAGAACTATAAAAGGAAAAGTTACCTACACAAAAACTGACTAGAACTACCGGAAAACAGAAGATTGCATTAGACAGATGGTGAAAAGGATTTGAACAAAACAAGAAATAGATATATGTTACGACCCTGGAAAAATCTTAGATAACACTAGACGAGTTACTACAATAAAACAAACTAGGCAAAATAAGCAGAAGAAGGGTTTGAGTCACAAGACCATATACAGATTACAACCCTGAAATAACCCAGACGACAGAAATGACAACAAAATAAACCATCAAAACTCCTTCTTGGCTAGCTATGAAAGGAGTGTCTTTCCAATCACCAAGGTCGACATCTTAGCCACTGAGTACCACATCAAAATTACTAGGACTTTCACCAACTTCAATCACATTGTCTTCACCAAGTGGCTCATTGACTCCTTTGAGGTGGTTTTGGGGGGGGGGGAGTGTGAAAATATTATGGGGAGATATCAACAGCAGTGGGAATATAGATTTGTGACAGTGGCGGAATGGTGACGAGGCTTTCAGAGTAGTTAGTGGGGAAATAATGGTGGAGGACGCCCACTAATCCAGGCTTGGTACAGTTCAGTCATCTGTCCTTTCAACCTTAGGACTTCTTCTTTCAACTCAGGTTCTGATTCAAAAATCTCCTTAGGCGGACCAACAACACATGTGTCCAAGTCTTTACTAGCCATGGCTACCTTGCTCTTTGATCTTGTGTTGTACAGATGACTCACTAGAATGCCAAAAACTAACCACCTTCTATTATGATAAAAAATGAAAGTACCAAAGAGGAGCTAAACAAAGACAACATGTTAGCGTTAGGGCATTTATCAGATAGAAATACCACATTACATGCAATGCACCTAGCAATAATTAACTGTTCTAGAATGACTTCGAGGGTCGCGAGGTCATTTGGCATCATCCCAATTTGTTCATTTCAATCTTCTCTTTCCTTTATTTTCTAGCATTTCATGGCTTGCTCATTTCCCTTCCTCTTTTCTTTGTAGTTATCACTAATTTCCTTCTATCACCCTCACGTCCCACAAATTCATTCTTCTTTTTTTTTCTTTTTTTTTAATTAATATGATCAAACCCTATGTAGGTTGCCTACGTATCATGTTCCACATGAATCAGATCAAGTGTAGTTCTGGAAAACAATGGATAAAATAAACTAAACAAAAACATGGATCTTTTTGGATTTTTCATTTATAACTTTTTTTTGGTCTTTCAAATACAAAACAGGTAGTACTATAACAAAAGACTCGAAAATCTTAACTAGACTGACAAACTCGATACTACTGTACAAGACTAAAATTAAAAGACAACGTAAAATAGACTCAAAAATAAAAAGTTTCTTCGAGCAGCTCGTGTCTACAACAGTCCTGACTGGAATGGTCCTGGGGTATCTGTCATGCTCAAGCTCTGGTACACTTATCCATACCTGAATAGGAAAAATAAGACCAAATAGATCAGTGACTCAAGACACCTCCTATTGGACACATGCAAGACATGATTGGTCTATTTCTCAAAATGGCCTATGTGGCTAAATGTGGCTATTAGTGCAAACTCTACTAAGGTGACCTTAAAGACATGGAATTACCTCACTAAGGCTTATATGACTTCAAACTCCCAACAATAATGGACTTAGAAAATACTTTGCAAAAGTGACCCATTTAGCAAACATGGCCGATGTGGCCTTAAGGTAGTGGGACACTAAGTTGCGAACTTAGGATTCTGAGACATGGGTCATTGAACCACTTTTGCGAAAATAGCCCCATTTTGCAAGAATGACCGATGTGGTCTTAGAATTGAGAGGGTACCTTGTTGTAGACTTAGCACTCTAAGACACGTGTTAATAAGGCACTTTGAGAAAATAGCCCTATTTTACAAAAATGACCGATGTGATCAAATGTGGCTAAGCATGCAAGATTTGGCCACGACCCCATGAAGCCAAGATCCTAAGACTCACTAAGAAGACCAGACCCTATGTGGGCTTCCTACGTATCTCCCCCCGAAAGACGAGAATCGGGTATGCGTAGTTCGGACAGATTGGATACATAAGAGAATTTTAAGAAAAACACTGATTTGGAAGAAACATATTTTTTGTCTTTTTTGAAAAATGATGAAACATGTAAAATCTTTTTGAAATTTGTTTTTTATCTCTCTTTTTTTGGAAAATGATGGAGAAGTGCAAAAATATTTTTTGGATTTTCTTTTTTTCTTTTTTTCTTTTTTTTGAAAAATGATGGAAAGTGTAAAATCTTTTTGGATTTTTCATTTTTTTTTGTCTTTTTCTTAAAAATGTTGTGAAAGAAAAAAAATATAACTGAGCCCTACTTGCTTCATTTTTCACCCTTCTTTCCCAAATATCAGTCTGCCAAATGACACTTTACCCTCAAAGATGCAACATGTATCACATAGGGATGATTGAATGTCCTTTTGGGCCATGAGCCCATTTTGACAAAATTTGGATAGGCCTCCTACAAAGGGACACGATACTTAGGACCGAGCCCTACTAGTTCTAAATAACATGATGCAAATAAAAATGACCTAAAGGTTGATCTACGTTTGGGGTTCACTAACAAAGCAATTCTGGGGAGCGTATGGTCGATGGTGGCTGCTTAAGCTTTCCACCCACTCCATACGTCTGAAGACTCCCCCTCCTAAAATAAGGGTGACTCAAAAAATAGTTCATGTACGTGATGCGTACTACGAGACTTGTTGCAGAAAGAAGACTCATGGTTATGCAAATGATGGCAGTTATAAAGCTGAAACACATAAAAAAATAATAAACACATAAACAACTAGCAAAATAATAAAATGAAATAAACAAAAAATAAAAATAAAATAAAGCAAATAAAATACATAAAAACCTCAACCGAATATTCTAAGAGCCAACAAGATCAAGTACTAGCTCGAACCTGCAAGTCCCCAGCAGAGTCGCCAGAGATGTCACACCCCTTTTTTTTTCAAAAGTCTCACTAAAGACTCTTAAAATAAATAAAAGAATTAGGTTTTGCAAAGTTCAAAAGGTTTCAAATTTGTAAGTGACAAAAAGATTTTGTTCAAAAGTATTAACTCAGATTCGCCACCTGACATTTGATTTTGGTGTGTCATGTTACCGTTTTTAATAACAATTTTCCTTCAAAACACATTTGACTCTAGGACTAAGTCTGCACCAGAGTTCTAGGTAAGGGGGTTCATTTGACTCGAGGAGAAGGTGTTAGGCATTCCCCGAGTCCCGTGAAAGTCACGGTTGCGTACTCGATCTAGTTGGCTTTTCAAAATTTCAAATTGAGATAAAAATAAACACGAAAAAGAAAAATAAACACACAGGAGACTCGAGGTCGTCCCGACCTAATAAAAGAAAATGAAAGTGAAAAATAAAAACAAAAGTACTACGAGTTACTTTCGACCTCCAGAACAAAGTACTTCGGGCCATTCCCCGAATAATATCTATTTACAAGGTCCTGGGGGCAATCCCCGGATATAATAATCAACTAACGGGGACAACCTCTTACCTCAAAAATAAAAGAAAAGAAAAGGAAAATACTAAAGTTTTCCTACCCTAGTGTGGTCGGCCTAAACATGCTACTAACGGACAATGTAATAAAAGTAGAACAAATAAAACTAAAGAAAATATATATTTCATGCTCATTCTCCTTTTAACTTTTCACTTTTTGTGTATTAAGACACGAGCCCAATCCTAAAGCATGCAAACAAATTAAACATAACGGGCTAGGTCTTTCCCCCACTCCCTGCAGCCCAACCGTTCAACAAATATCAATCCCATAGAATCAATAAAGAAACTCATTTTCAAAACAAACATCCTAAACAATCAAATATCAAACCAGTGATCACATAATCAAATCGAATTGCAGCCTAATATGTCTAAACCAAACAGATTCAAAGCCATAAACATTTAAGCACGAAGGTGAGAGTAAACACAAGTAATGGAGGAAAATCAAATCTAACTAAAATCAAAATACGACAAGGAAAACATGAATGAACCTGAATAAACACGAACTTTAATTAACTTTTCCTGAACACAGAATACGAGTGAAGTTCGGGGACAAAATCGAAGTAGGCAGCAACAACGGACAGGAACCGCGAATCAAAATTCGTCAACGGACCTCGAATCGGCGGAAAGATGAAAACCGAAAGGAATTGAATTGGCGCAGCAAGCTCAACCAAATACGGACTCAAAAAGTGAATAAGCAGAAATATGTTTTTTTTTCTATTTTTCTGTTTTTCTCTTTTTTTATTTGTTTTTTATTTTAATTGTTTTTCTGTTTTTTGGATTGGTTCATTGTTGGGGTTCGCCGGTTTGATGGAGATGGAGATGGGTCGCTGGAATTTAAAGGTCCGCCGGAGATAGCGGAGGTGGCGGCCTGGTGGTGTCTTTTTTTGGTGGATGAAGATGGATGTTTTGGGGAGAGAGGTTAGCGGCTGTTTTGGTGTAGGTTTTTCGGTGAGTTGGGTCAGGGAGAAGAAGGGTAACCAGTGGCTGCGTGTAAAGGTTGGTGGGCGGCAGTCCGGTGTTGAAGGGTGACATCTATGATGGTTGGCGAGGGAGGTGCCGGCTGGGCTCTAGTCTTTTGTGGAGGGGTTGGGTCGCGGCTATAATGGTGAAGAGGTCGTTGGTGCGTGGAGAATATGAGGCGATGATGGTTGTGGTGGTTGCCGGAGGCGGTAGGAGATGGCTAAGGTGGGGCTGGCGGCGGAGGATTGGGTTCTGGTGGCTGGCGGCAGCGGTTCCTCCTTGGAGATGAGGAGGTCCGGCGTTGTTTTGTGGTCCGTCGTCTTAGGGTATGGCCAGATTTCCGGTTGGAGAAGAAGGTGTTGCCGTTATTTTTGTGTGTATGTCTTATCGTTCATGGGTGTCTGATGAAGTGAAGAAGAAGAAGAGAGAGCCTAGGTTTTTTTTTTAGTATAGTGGGTATGGGCTAAGGGATTAATGGGCTGGTCCGAAATTGGGCCTTTCGTTGCTATTAGGCTCTAAAATTCTGCAAATTTGGGACTAAGAAAAAGCTGAAAACTTAATTCAATTCTAAAGTAATATAAAATATTTATAAAAAATATATAAAAATAATTCTTAATTGAAAAAAATAAAGTTGAAACTGTTTTTGGTATTTT
Organism: Nicotiana undulata; assembly: GCA_005239495.1. Classification (NCBI taxonomy): domain Eukaryota; kingdom Viridiplantae; phylum Streptophyta; class Magnoliopsida; order Solanales; family Solanaceae; genus Nicotiana; species Nicotiana undulata. The sequence goes on from ML265508.1 coordinate 8,161, forward strand.
CAAGAGTTATACTAAAATAAAAATGGGTTAAAAATAATATCTTTCTAAAAATACTTAATACATGAATTAATTATAGAAATATGGAACTATTTTTGTAATTTTTAATTTTTCATGATAAAATAAAGTAAAGAATCAAAACTAGTTAGAATAGCAATATTAGACCTAAACTAAATATTTAAATGCTAAAATATATCAAATCTTGGGGAGGGTAAAAAATTACATGTCTACAATGTGAATACAAGTTTGATGTGTTTTTGGGTGATTTCATTTGTTTCCTCTTAAAGAATGTTCTTTCTTGGAGAGAACTGCTTAGGATGACCGATGTGGTCACAATTCTAATTCTGTGTGTGAGATTATGGAGTCAACAGTTGAGATCCACCTGTAATAATCTTTTCTCTTTTTGTCACAAGGTGCAAGTGAAATATTATAGTTCTTGAGAAGACATACTACAACAGTATAGGCCGAGAGTAGCATGTCGAGAGTTTTTCTTATCCATTTTAGGTGACTAAGATAACAGAACATGATTCTTAATAGAAGTGTTACATCATGAATCAGATAGTTCATACAACACATAGATGAATCAGCAAGTAGAGTGAAATCAAACTCTAGGTATCAAATTTGCAGATAACTGGGTAATCAACCGTTAAGGAATACAAGGTAATCAATATGGGTATTTTTTGAATCTTCAGGTATTAAGTTAGTACCTTAAAATCCTGACTTCCAAATATTGTATTAGGTATTTTCAGTCCTCAATCTCAACATCTTCAGGTCGATGAGATAACCTTTCTTCATTAGTATTGTACTTAGAGTACAACTTGTTGAGTCGAGCTTTTCATGCTCTAAAAAGCCTTTGCATAGTACTAATTGCAAAGGCTTGAAATCTATGCTCTTGCAGCCCGCTATAAACTTCAAATTTATCCTAACAACAAATGTAATATTATATTCGATATCCTAACCACATAAATAAACAACAAAGAGGAGCATCATTCTGCTACTAATCAGAAGATGGAGGATCACATTGCTACTTGTTCGCAAAGTAATGATCTTAGAAAACAAAAGTTCGTAACTAAAGTAGATACACAGAATGGACAAATTAAACGATCATGCTTCATTATACGAAAGGAAAGAGGCAATGTGTGCAAACAATAGAGATCAATATTGAAAGTAATTTATTACCTTGACCTTTAACCAAGTGTTTCAGAACTATTTTTGCCAATTTCCATCTTGGAACGAGATACTTCTCCTCATGATCAAACCGCAGAATTTAACAATATCTCTAGTCCCAGAATTTACTGCTCTATCGATGTCATCTGGAATCATAATTTTGATTTTGCCACCATACTTCGTTTTTATATACAAAATTTTAGATTTGTATTTTCATCTTCCTCTTTTTTTATTGTTGGAAGAAACTGCAAAGTAAAGGGATATTGTTGTTAATTAGTAGTTCCGCACAATTAGTAAAAATAATTCACAAAACACAGAAAACTAACTTGCACAATTGTCAGCCTCTGGAGAGCGCTGCACAGTTTCTGGTTCATTTCATGATGATTGTGTTTCTAAAGAAGGTCTTAGGAGAGAGTTACTAGATACTCGTCCGGTCTGTAAACGTCCTTGACTCGGGTTACATGGTTCTCCTGTCTCTACAAAAGCACTGGATACTCATCCAGTCTGTATGCGTGGCTGAGACGTCTCTCCAAAATTGCCACGTCCTTGAAAACTTTCATGACCACATCTCGTCCCGCCTCTCCCACTTTTTTCTTGTCCAGTTCCTTTCATTTCCTGCAACATCGTATAAAAAGAAAATGATTTATCATACTAGAAAAAATATTAATTCAAATAGTAGAGAACTAAAATCAATTAATTGATAAAATGTTGGAATAAAGCACTAATTTTACTTCACCACTGATTCTCTTATGAAATTAAAGCTTCAAACATTACGAATTAATTTCATTCAGCCTAATTAGGACAAAAATATAGAGAACTTTTCAAAATAATAAGATGTAGACATAAAGCTACAAGCATCACAAACTAATTTCATTGTAAGTCTAATAAGGACAAACATATAGAGAACTTTCAAAAATAAGATATAGACACAAAGCTTCAAGCACCGAGAACGAATTTCACTGTTAGTCTAATATGGACAAAAATACAGAGAATTTTCAAACGATGTAATATCTTTATCATCAGTCTTTTGCTTCTTAGTCTTCAAAAGGATATATCGGTGTCCTCCCCATAATCATTATCAAATAACTCTTCTGCGCTATCTTCACTCTCTGATATTTCTATATGATTGTCGTTAATGAAATCATCTTCCTCATTATGCACATAATTTTGAGCTTACGTACTTGCATGATCGTAGTTAATACTTTGTGGTTCAACATTATTCCTATGTAGATACACCTCAACAATATTTTCTTGGTCATTGGTGCACGAAGTATTAAATTCAACTTCCTCTTGTTGATAGACTTCTTCATTCATTAATTCTTCATCTTCAATTTCTACACAATTATCATCACTACCAAGCATTTTAAAAAGGTCGCGAGGATTTGTCTTCACAATAACAAGCCAATCATTATCGACCATGTCGTCCAAGTAAAAGACTTGTTCCGACTGAGATGCCAACACAAATGGCTCATTTGTATTCAAGGCACACCGAATATTCACACTTATGAAGCCATATTTGTCTATCTTATATCCTCTTCCTAAGCGATCCACATCCCACCAATGACACTTGAATAAGTAAACTTTTCTATTTCCCACATAAGATAACTCATAAATGTCCTCTAATACACCATAATACTCCTTATTAGAGTTTGAATCATCTCCTCTCACAAGAACACCACTATTTTGCATTTTTCTTCTCAATGAAAGCTCTTTTGTATGGAATCTAAATCCATTCACCATAAATGTTGAATATCGATGTATTAATGGTGTAGGACCGACGACTAAGCTTATGAGCTCATAATTTGCGCGTCCTTGTGAAGATAGTACAAATATCTACAAAGACGAACAACACTTTTATGACCAATAACATGATGAGATGATTAAACTAATATCAATATTATTTATTAAGTAGACACCTACACGTGCGCGAACCAATCAAGAAACTAATTTTTATGAGCTCTCATTGAACTTTGGCTTTCAATCTCTCTTGTATATTCCCTACATTTTAAGTTGGTTAATACAAATAGGGTTTGGATTATATCAGTGTGAAACTATCTTGGAGTTAATAAGAGACTTACTCCATGAAATGTGAAACCTCTTCACAATTTTGAAGCACATACATACATGCTTGTTTAAACTCATCATGAGATAGCCTGATGCCTTATGAAGCACCTTTTATTTGACCACTTTTTCTAAAAATAGACATCACATCATTTGACACACATCCATCGTCATTCATAGTTGGTTTATTAAACTTGGTTGAGATATTCTTCAAGTATTGACAGCAAAATGTGAGGCTTTCTTCTGCCAAATAACCTTCTAGACGATTTTTGTTGCGAACATATGACTTAAGTGTTCGCAAACACCTATATAAATTAACTCATTAATATATTATATGTCATTCTAAAACTATAGCATCGAAATTATTAAACAATAAATTACCTCTCTATAGGATACATATTCCGATATTGAGCTGGTCCACCACGCTTTGCCTCACTTGGAAAGTGCATTGGCAAATGAACCATGACATCAAAGAACGTCGGAGGGAAAATAAGCTGAAGTTTGCTCAAAATATAGGAATTTCTGCCTCTAGGATATCAAGATCTTAAATCGTCAAGCACTTAGAGTATATATTCTTTAAAAAATTTCCTAATGCTGTAATTGGATCACACACTTCCTTGGGTAGAAAACCACGTATAGCTACTAGAAAAATGTCTTGCAAAAATACATGATGATCATGACATTTCAATCAGTGTATTTTTTTTCCTGTACATTGACACACCTTGAAATGTTTGAGGAAAAGGCGTTAGGAACCTTCAGATTAGCTAAGAAACTGCATACCTTCAGCTTCTCTTCAAGAGACAATCATAGCACGTTGCCGGTAACAAAATATTATTCCCATATTGGATGCAACCTTTGTCTAATTCCAAGGTCCATCAAGTCATATCTACTTTTCAATGTGTCTTTTGTCTTTCCAACCATATTCATGACAGTTGATACAATGTTGTCAGACACATTTCTTTCGATGTGCATCACATCAAGGTTATGTCATAACATAAGACTCTTCCAATAAGGCAATTAGAAAAATATACTTTTCTTCTTCCAATTGTAAGCATTTCTATGAATATCACGCTTTCTCTTTTGTCCTTTACCAAAAGTCACATTACCCAAAGCTTGTAATTTCACAAGTGCTTCATCGCCTGTTAAAGGGTTAGGTGCAACTCCCATTTCAATTTTCTCATCAAATAACGTCCTACTTCTTCGCCATGGATGTTCCATGGGAAGGAAGCGACGATGACCCATATAACACAACATACTACGTAAGGAAGTCAATTGTGTATCTTTAAGGAAACAAGGGCATGCAGGATTGCCTTTGGTTGACCTTCCTGAAAGATTCCCATATGCAGGAAAGTCATTGATCGTCCACATTATAGCCACACGTATCAGAAAATCAGATTTTGTGTGTGCATCATAAGTCTCCACCCCATCCCATAATTCTTTCAACTCTTCAATCATTGGTTGTAAATATACATCGATATCATTGCCTGGATACTTGGGGCCTGGAATAAGAAATGTCATCATCAAATATGAATTTTTCATGCAATCCCATGGTGGCAAATTGTACGTAGCTAGTATGACTGGCCAAATACTATGATTAGAATCCATGCTCCCATAAGGTTGGAACCCATCTAAAACTTTTTCTTGTGACTTTTCAAGTCTATATCTTTTTTGGAACATCATATACATACTCATGTTGGTATCTTTAATTGTAAAGCATGGCATAAGAATGAAATAAACATTCAAATGTATTTCTAAAGATTCTTGCTTCTTCATAAATTTTCAACATGAAAATGGCATATAAGAATACCACAAAAATCAGAAAATTTATGCACATATATCATAATAAATCATCTAAACGTTTGCTAGAATAATTCTAAGTTAATAGGTACTCACTCACTCCAATTAAGTAAATATAAACTCTTTTAATCAATTCATGAAATACCTTGTATGCATACTTTTGTAAGTTAAACCACTTTAGTAAAGGGTTATATCAACTCACCTCAAAACTCCTTGGGTCAATACGTAGGCTCCAGTCCAATTTATACCCGTCAAACAATTCAGTCTACAACAATCAGTGCATTTGAATTAATTTTAAAGTTTCACACCTAAACATGGAACTTACTGTTGATACAGAGGAAGAAAGGAATTAACTATTCAACTCTTACGTATTATTACAGTAGGATAATTAACAATAGGGAATCTTATATACTTGAGTTTAAGAATTAATGATTTGTAAAGAACCTTAGATTTTCCGTTGACTGCGTGAATTGTTCGCTGCCTCTATTTCTTGAGCAACAGAATGTTAATTCGATTTTTGTTCTCAAAATCCAACTTACGCCTTTGACTTCCAACAGCCCTTTACGGCTTAGACTGCCACGTTTTCTTTTTAATTATTTTTTTTACTTAACTAGTATTTAATTATACCTACTTTTAATAATATAACATTAAAATTATTAATATTCCCCTAATTATATATCCAATTATTTATAAATAGATAAGTAACTCAAAATCAATCAGAAGAGTTTAAATCCGTAATAGAAGTATAATTTAAGATTATAAAAATTAAGTTCTATATTTAGCGTGTCTTGAAACATTTATAGATTTGAGGAGTGTTACATTTCGGGCACACAAACTTTAACATGCCAAAAGCTTTTGTAACCTAGGTTCTTGAGAAAATTCTTCAAAGTAGGCTTTCTATTATATTTCTTATGCATCTCACTGCTTTCTCGATTTTCAGGTATTATTTTTTTGTTCTATTTTGACAAGGGATATGCTGTAAAAACTAGCTTTGAACGTTACATAACGACTAAAGTATTACTTTCTCTCAATGCCAGAACGCATTAAAATCTGCATCGACCAAGTTTTTTTATCTTTATGTTTATTTACCCTAAAATCTTAGTAACAATTTAAATTTATAGTGAGGTTTTAAAGATATTTGATTTAATCCAATACTAATTAAGAAAAGTAAGTATTTGAGTTGAGTAAGCAAGTTAAACCAAACAAGTATATGAACAAGCCCTGTCCTTGAGCCCAAGTGACCTCGAGAAAAGACATCGATGAATAGTAGAAATAAACAAAGAGAATATAATATAGCTAAAGGACACTTTCTGAGAGATGATCAGAAAAGTAAAGATGTATATTCTTTGCCAATGATTAGATGATATTTACAAATGATTGGGGTCCTTTTTATATATGACGGGAACCCTAAATAAGGTACATTTATATTTACAGTAAAGAATCTTATTGGGACAGTTGTATAACCACCTAGTGCGGATTTGTACTAATTCGTACAAATCTAATCCGAAATTTACGCCTTGATCTTTGTGCCATTGAGAAATTCCCACTCATTCTGGTACAGATACATAACGGTACTATTTCGAGGTTGGTCGTGTTCAGCCCTCGATTTGATCCCAAAAGTATGCACATATTAGCTAGATTTCATTTCGACTTCGCTTCATTCGAAATTAGGCGCGAGGTAATAACTTGAACTCCGAAATCGGGCTCCCCTGATTTTGACCGTATACAGATAGTCCACGCGTTTCTTAGAATGAAATGGAAAGAAACGATTTGAATCCTCAAATTTTCGAAGTCCACGATGGTGACATCATTCCTATGACGTAAGTGTTGAAGCGACTGAAATGTCTCATCGGTTCGCTTCCCCAAAACATTAAACGCATGTCAATGCCAGTCGGCCACTAACGTCACTGAACAGTCACCGACTCTCTCTATATATATTCGGTTATCTTCCTCATTAAGGACTTTCGCCTTTACGTGCAACTCGTCCTTTCTCCCTAACTTCTCCTCTTCCGCCGCCAGTTTCTCCGCCATATCAACCCTCATATCACCACGACTTACTTCCTTCTTCCTTCTTCTTCTAAAATCGATGGCAAAAACTTCCAAGTCTGTTCCTCAAAATGAAGGAACTTCCTCTTCTTCGTCTCGTTCGGTCGGCGGAAAACCGTCGGCGCTCTATGAGATTGTACCGGGCGGTTGTTCCTTACAAAAGGACTTTACGGTCGAGAATCCTCCCGATGTCCATGGCCGTCGTGAGCATGTTTCGAGGTATATATGTTCAATTATGAGAAAATACCTAGACGCTGTGAGAAGAGAGTGCGGCTGGGAAGAGAAGGTCGTGGTACAGATCCCTTCTCGTGAAGAAGACATCACTACTTACGTAAAGGGGTTCTTAAGTGTGTACACTTATCCCTTTATGTTGGGTCCTCTCGACCCAATCGTGCTTGAGTTTTGCAGAAGGTACCAAGTCACCCTGGGCCAAATTCATCCGTCCTTTTGGCGGATAGTAATTATGTTCAGGTTCTTTGTCGATAAGGCCAAGGGGCTCGAGTTTACCCTAAGCCATCTCATCCCTTTATACCGACCTCATCTTTTTTGAGGTTTTATCAAACTTCAACGCCGATTAACTAAATCCTTCTTTGCCAGCAATGACGAAGATATGATCAAGGTTGGATGAGCCGGTTTATCCGGGTGAGGACTATCGACATCATCCCCGAGCAACACATGTTGTTCACCGAGAAATGGAACTTCGAACGTGAGTGGAGCCCTTTTTCTTCGTGAATTTCCATAGTTTTTTCTAATCTTCGTGTAATATTCTTTTCCTTTTTCCGCAGCGGTCCCGTGGTTTCCCAATGTGATCCTAGACCTTGAGGACTAGGTTCATAAACTAGCTGCCACCTTGTGGTTCGTAAACTAGCTTCCACCTCGTGTTTCAATATTTTCTTACTTATTACTTAACGTTATTGTTGCAGGTTGGAGAGTTCTCTGAGATCAGGACGCCCTCTCTCGGGGTAAATATTGAGTCTCAAAATTTAAAGCCAAAAAAGGACAATGAAAGGAAAAGGCCCTCGAGGTCCGAGAATACCAAAAACAAAGCAGAGCCCGTTTGGAGGCGCAAGAAGAGCGTCATTATATACGTGGACATAGACTTAGTCCACTATTATGGATGATGAAGATGACGAGGTGGAGGGTTCGTCTTTACTGGCTCGAACCAAAAAATCCACCAAGACCACCAAAACTCTTGAAACTGAATCCCTTAACCGCGAAGAAGGGACTTCGAAAGAAGAGAAGGACGAGGGCCCTGCGTCGCCTGACGTCGTGGTTGTTTCCCAACCTTATGATAGAATTCCAAAAGGAGCAAGTTACGGAGCTCCTGCGACCGAATAGAGCGCCTTAGGGGATATCCCCGAGGCCATGTCAGCAGGTCACTCCCCGTCGTTCCCAGCCTGTTCTGAGGATGCTATCAGGGATGCTCGGGTCCTGAAGACACCCGAGTTAGGCGGAGTCCCAAGTGAGGACGATCTTTTCCAGGGTTGCTTTGTTAGGGTCGATGATGCAGATCTTGTAGATGCTTCCTTGACCTTCGAAGAGGCCCAGCGTCTCTTCTTCAGGGTAAATTCTAGTCTTGTAACGTTGCAATTCCTTTAATGTTACAATTCCTTCCTTTACTTGGCCGATCATTCCATTCTTTTTTGTAGGCTTTCATCAAATTCAAGGCCGAGCTAAGTCAATGCGAGGTCGAGCTACACAGTTCATTGGGCGAAGAGAAAGCCCTAAGTCTCCTTTGCGATAAAAAGGAGGAAGGGCTAAAAAAACCTTCGGTCGGAGTTGGCTAAGGCTCGTGAATACGAGGATGAACTGGAGAAGGAGATAACCATTATTTTGAAAAAATACGGGCTTCCTCTCCCGTCTTTGGCGGCTAACACTTCGATGTTTCAGCAACAACAAAAGGTGGAGATGCTGGAGCAGCTTCGAGGTGAGGTCAGCCATGTCAACGCCAAGTGCAACAAATGGAAAGAGAAGATGGAAATCCTGGCTGCGGCGAAAGAAACTGCATTGGCGAGAGTATCTGTCATTGAGATCAAGCTTCGAAATGCCCAAGAGAGCAGTTTGATCCAGGCTGGTAGAATTGTTGAGCTCGAGGTCGGTCTTGCAAAGGCCGAGGCCAAAGTTGTAGAAGCCCGAGCCGAAGCCAAGAAGATACAGATCACGACTGACAGAACGGTCATCGTATATTTGAAGGAAACCACAGCTGCTCAAATAGAGTTGAGAGAAGTTTTTGCTCGGGAGAAACGAAGTAATGACTACGCCAGGTGCCGATCTCAGAGGGAGACTCTCGAGGATATCCATGCCAGAGGCTTCGATCTCTCCGAAGAGATAAAAAAGGCTTAGGTAGATGAAGCTGATGCCAAATTTGTTCTCACCTCCTACGATGATGATGATGTCGAAGATGGCCAAGGTGGGTCCGGAGGTGAAGAGGATATTGAAGAAGAGGCTACTCCAGGGGAAGAGGCTGGCCCAAAGGGAGAGACAGATCCGAGGGAAGAAACTGGCCCGAGGGGGATGCCCCCTGGTGTAGATAGGAACCTTTTTCTATCCTTTTGTACTCTTCTTTTTTTTTGTCGAACTCCTTTGTAACACCCCTTGTATATATAAAAATAAGGAGTTTCCTTGATTGTTTTATAGTCTTCGGTTTTCTGCAAAGTTTGTTTCGTTTTTGTTGTATGCAGGATTGATTTTCGATGTAATAACTTTCAATAATTGAGTGAGAATCAGCTCAAATTCGGAGTAAAATAAACCCTTAGGTTTATTGGTAGAATATCCCTTAAGGTTTTTGTTAATCCTCGAGCCAAGCTTAAGTCGATTTGATGCGAGCTCGGGGTGACGGGACTCTTGAGTCCGAGTCGAGTGAAAGAACGATTTCGAACCTTATATGTTTTGGCCCTTAGGCTCTTTTAGTTCGACCCTTAGGCTCTTTTGTGTTGTCCCTTAGGCTCTTTTAAGTCAGGCCAATTTGGCCTCTAAATCGGCTATAATTTTTCCCTCTTTTTGGCTAAAAGACTTAGTGAGAATTTGTCTATGCCTTAACATGTGCTTTTTGTCCCCGTTGGGTTTTTCGAAGGCTCATCTAATTGGAACCTTGTTTTTAATTTGTTTGTGTAAACATAATCAAATACCCCTCGAGGTTTTTTTGAAGGACGAGATTATCAAAGACTTTAAATTATTCGAGGGCTGATTTTATCGAAGCCCTTTATCTTTTGCTTTTGCCAAGGGTATCTTGATTTAAAAAGTTTTTTTGAAGTGTTTTGAAGGCCTTAGATGATGGCGGAAGTCGGACATCTACGAGCCGCGTTATTTTTGTCGTGGCCTTTTTATGTGACCGTAGTCTTTAACGTGGACATAGCCTTTAATGTAGCCGTAGCCTTCGGGTATGTCTCTTGAACCAATTTCCCGGCGATATTTCAAACTTGTTTGAAAAGTTAGTCCCCGAGTTTGATGGTCTTGGGCTTTACATCGAGGGATGACTATTTGAGGTCTTATAAGTTTAAGTTCGCATAGTTCGAACATTTTTGACTATCGACGGTAGTCCCCAAGTAGTCGATATGTACTCGTATTTGACTTTTGAGCCTTTTTGCCATATATAATCATAAGTATGGAGCAACAAATTTCTTCAAGACGTGAGATGTAGAAAATATGCTTTATTCAATAACTCGTACATGTATACACGTTTTGCCTTTGAGGTTCGATGGTCCTATATAAACCCGGTTCTTTTGACCGTTTGGCCCATTACAAAGTTTTCCTATCGTGACTCTCTTAGGCGTGAAGTATGCCCCCCAGTATTCCAGGTTGATTGAAAAGAAGCCTTGGATACTTCTTGAATTATCCTTAGGTAGCATATAAATGTTGCCTCATTAAAAACCTTGCCGTAAAAACTTATTTGGGATAAAACCTGATCTAAGGGAAAAGAGTGCAACGCATGCTTTGAAACCTAAGGTCTTCGAGTTGAAGGATGCCTCGACGTCTTCGATCGAACGCCTACAAGGATTTAGTCTTATTTATAAATTGAAAAGGAGAAGGTCATACCATAGCAATAATATCGTTTGATTAGTGATATATTCCAATTGTTTGGTAATTACTCGTCTTCCATTGTGCTAAGTTTGTACGATCCCTTCCTCACGACTCCGATGACTTGGTACGGTCCTTCCCAATTGGGGCCTATCTTTCCTTTGTTTAGGTCTCGAGTATTGAGGGTTACTTTCCTTAGAACTAAGTTCCCGACTCCGAAATGACGAAGTTTCGCCCTTCTGTTATAATATCTCTCGATTCTTTGCTTTTGTGCGGCCATCCGAACAATTGCGGCTTCATGTTTTTCATCTAGTAGTTCGAGGCAAGTATTCATAGCCTCGTGGTTCTAATCCTCCGTAGTATGCTGAAACCTGACGCTAGGTTCCCCTACCTCGACAGGAATTATTGCTTCGGACCCATACACCATAGAGAACAAGGTTTCCCCCGTGATCGATTTCTATGTCATTCGATATGCCCATAGTACCTCGGGCAATACTTCTCTCCATTTACCTTTAGCATCATTCAGTCTCTTTGTTTGAGGACTCGGCCTGGCCATTTGCGCTTGGGTGATAGGGCGTTGATAGAATCCTTTTGATTTTGTAGTCTTCGAAGAACTTTGTCACTTGGCTGCTGATAAACTGCTTCCCGTTGTCACACATTATTTCAGCGGGTATCCCTAACCGACACACGATGTGGTCCCATATGAAGTCGATGACTTATTTTTCTCTTACTTTCTCGAAGTCATGTGCTTCTACCCATTTTGAAAATTAGTCAGTTATAAACAAAATGAGTTTAGCTTTACCTGGTGCTGTTGGTAGAGGGTCGACGATGTCCATCCCCATTTCATGAATGGCCACGGTGATAGGACTGAATGGAGTTGTTCACCGGGCTGATGGATCATCGGTGCAAACCTTTGGCATTTGTCATACCTTCGAACGAACTCCTTAGTATCTTTTTCCATGCTATCCTAGTAATATCCAGCTCTAATTACTTTGTGAACCAAAGGGTCGGCGCTAGAGTGGTTCCCACAAGTGCCTTCATGGGTTTCTCACAATACATAATTGGTGTCCCCTGGTCCTAAGCATACTGTCAGTGGTCCGTCGAAGGTTCTTTTGTACAATGTTCCATTTTTATCAAGCGTGAATCGAGATGCTTTAACTCGTAGGGCTTTCGACTCCTTTGGGTCTGAAGGGAGCTTTCCGTGCTTTAGATATTCGACATACTTGTTCCTCCAACCCCACGTCAAACTTGTAGAATTAATCTCTACATGGCTTTCCTAGACCACATACCTCAACAATTGGACAACAGTTCCAGGAAAATATCATCTTTCTCGACTGATGACCCCAAATTTGCAAGTGTGTCGGCCTCACTATTTTGCTCTCGAGGTATATGGTCCAGTGTCCGTTCTCTGAAGCGGTGCAATGTTACTTGAAGTTTGTCTAAGTACCTTTTTATTCTACCTTCTCGAACTTCGAAGCTTCCGTTTACTTGGTTTACAACCAAAAGAGAGTCACACTTGGTCTCGATGACCTCCACTCCCAGACCTTTGGCTAGTTCGAGACCTGCAATCATGGCCTCGTACTCGGCCTCATTGTTAGTTAATCTAGAAGTTTTGATAGATTGTCTAATGACATTGCCCGTAGGCGGTTTTAAAATAACTCCGAGCCTGGACCCTTTCATATTTGAGGCACCGTCTGTGAAGATGGTCCATAATCCCGACGATGTACCCGTATTTAGCAAAAGATTTTTTTCCACTTCGGGTACGAGGGAAGGTGTAAAATCTGCCACGAAGTATGCCAAAATTTGAGACTTGATGGTCGTTCGGGGCTGATATTCGATATCGTACCCTCCAAGTTCGATGGCCCACTTGTCCAATCGGACCGACAACTCGGGCTTATGCAAGACATTTCGAAGTGGGTATGTAGTCAACACATATATAGGGTGACATTGAAAATATGGTTTTAGTTTCCTAGATGCACTTATTAGTGCAAGTGCTAAGTTGTCTAAACCTGGATACCTGGTTTCAGCATCTCCTAAGGTTCGACTTACATAATAAACAGGAAATTGTGTACCTTGTTCTTCTCGAACCAGCACGCCACTTACCGCTACCTTGGACACAGCCAAGTATAAGTAAAGTTTTTTGTCTTCCTTCGGAGTATAAAGGAGGGGTGGGCTCGACAAGTACCGGTTAAACTCCTCCAACGCTTGCTGAAATTCTGGAGTCCATGCGAAGTTATTCCTCTTTTTGAGTAGGGAGAAGAATTGGTGGCTCCGATCCAATTACCTTGAGATAAATCGGCCTAGAGCAGCTATCCCTCTGATTATCCATTGTACGGCCTTCACACTATCCACGACGGTGATTTCTTCGATGGCTTTAATTTTGTCGGGGTTGATCTCGTTCCCCTGTTCGATACCATGAAGCCCCAGAACTTACCCGAGCCAACCCCAAAGGCACATTTCTCGGGGTTGAGTTTCATGTTGTACTTTCTTAAGATCTCGAACGTTGCATGAAAATGAATCAAATGGTCCTCTGCGCGCAGGGACTTAACTAACATGTCATCAATATAAACTTCCATAGATTTGCCTATCTGTTGTTCGAACATCTTATTAACTAGGTGTTGGTATTTAGCCCCCACATTTTTTAGTCCTAAGGGCATTACATTGTAACAGTATCTTCCATACTTCGTGATAAATGAAGTCTTTTCCTGGTTCCCCTGGTTCATTTGAATTTGATTGTACCCGAAATAGGCATCGAGAAAAGTAAGAATATCGTGGCCGACCGTGGCGTCGATCAGACGATCGATGTTAGGCAATGGGAAAGTCTTTAGGGCATTCTTTGTTCAAAGCTTTGTAATCTACACACATTCTAAGTTTGTTTCCATTTTTAGGGACTACTACTACATTAGCTATCCACTCGGGGTACTTTACTTCCCTAATCGACCCTATTTTGAGAAGTTTAGTTACCTCGTCCTTTATGAATGTGTCACGACCCGAAATCCCACCTTCAGGTCGTGACTGCGTCTAACGTTGAACCCGATAGACAAGCCAACGTGTACAATTAAACTAACATGATAACACCGAATTAACAGAATTAACCAAAAATAGTTTACCAATTTTACGGCGGAAATAGATAAAAACAGGACTAAGTGATAGAAACCAATACAATACATTGTAACAATCCCCGAATCTGGAGTCACTAACTCACGAACATACTAAAAGATTACTACAAACAAAATGATGAACAACAATTGTATAAAACTGTCTTTGGAAATAAACGAAAAGACAAGAAGGAAGAAAAAGGGATAGAGGAGACGTCAAGGCCCACGAACGTCTGCGGGTCTACCTTGCAATCTCCGAGGTCGACTGAAGGATACTCCCTCTAATGATGTCCACTGGGTCCGGCTGCGGGATCTGCACAACATAAAGAAGTGCAGGTATAGCATCAGTACAACCGACCCCATGTACTGAGTAAGTGTCGAGCCTAACCTCGGCCGAAGTAGTGATGAGGCTAGACTTGACAATGATAATCTACCTGTACAGTTCTACAAGATATATCACAGACAAACTCAGGAATAGACAGATAAGCATGGGATATGGGAGAAGTTAATGGGGGTGACAAGTGAGAGATAAGAACAATTAATTAACATATAGGAGAAAGTAAAAGAGCAAATTAACAAGGATGCTAACGTAACAAGTATAAATACGAGCAATGTATGTAATGGCACGGAATCACCCTTCGTGATTTTACTCTTTTCCTCACAATGCGATGAATGATATAAGACAATATAATCATGGCACAACATCACCCTTCGTGATTTTACTCTCTTACTCACTATGCATTTTATGATGTAATCAATGTCAACCATGGCACGGCATCACCCTTCGTGCTTTTAATCAATGTGAATCATGGAACGGCATCAACCTTTGTGCTTTTACTCTCTTCCTCACTATGCATTTTATGATGTAATCAATGTCAACCATGGCACGGCATCACCCTTCGTGCTTTTAATCAATGTGAATCATGGAACGGCATCAACCTTTGTGCTTTTACTCTCTTCCTCACTATGCATTTTATGATGTAATCAATGTCAATCATGGCACGACATCACCCTTCGTGCTTTGCACTCTTCCTCACCATAAAAATGACAATATCAGATGACAAGGAATGCGGCATAGTGGAAATACAGATCATAAACACCGGACAAGGGGAATATCTCAGTCAATATCATAACAGTTGCCCGGCAAGGGTCTCAGCTACAACCAATCTTTTCACGTATATCCTTTATAGTTGGGTCCTCAATAGAACCATTACATCACAAGTTCATCAACAAGGATTTTCAACAACAATCAACGTCCAAGTAGAGACAATTTCATAATACACTAAATATGGAAGTAATAATAAGAATTTCATAAAAAATGGACTCACGGGCATGCTTGACACACAATGCACGTCACCTCACCTATGCATTGAACATGATAAACACTTAGCACATAGCATACAATACATATTCTCTCACCAAAGCTAGGCAAGACACTTACCTCGGGTCCAAGAATGGCAATTCAATCTTCTAATACCGCCTTTCCTTTTGAATTCAACTCCGAAACGACAATATCTAGACATAATTAACTTATTAACATCAATAATGACTTATTAATACAATCCCATAGCCTTAATATACAAATCCTAGCATTCTTCCAAAAATACTAAAATTTGACCCCGGGCCCGCTTGGTCCAAACACGAGGCTCAGACCAAACCCGATTACCCATACCCCCACGAGTTCAAATATATGATTTGTTTTGAAATCCGACCCCAATTGAGGTTGAATTACCCGAATTCCCATAAACCCTAACTCTACCCAAAACCCCTAATTTCTACTTTGATTTCATGTTTTTAGACCTAGATTCTAGTGATTAGGGAAGAAAAATGAAAGGAATTGGTGTTAGGAACACTTACCCAAGTGGTTATGGAGGGAAACTAGCTTGGAGGTCGCCAATGGGGCTTTGGAGAAGAAGGAGTTGATGAAAAAATGGAAATCCCGAAATAACATTCTGTTTTTCACTTAAGAAAATAACTGGGCAAAAATACACTCTGCGATCGCAGAAAGGGAGTTGTGATCGCAGAAGAGATCTTGGCTGACCCTATGCGATCGCAGGATTGGGGTTGCGATCGTGGAAGAGAACTGGCTTGAGCTCTGCGATCGCGGAAGGGAATATGCGATCGCAGAGAGTAATTACCCGGCCCCCACCCAGATCACCTATACTCTATGCGATCGCGGGAGCAACTATGCGATCGCATAGAGTCACAGAACCCCCCTCCCCCTCCCCACCCCCCCTCTCAATTACACTATACGATCGCGACATAGCCTATGCGATCGCCTAGAGGAAACTCACAGACCCCAGAAAACTCAAGAAACACTAGATGTTTCCTACTTTTAACACCCCGTTAGCTACCCGAAACTTACCCGAGCCCTCGGGGCTCAAAACCAAGAACACACACGACTCCAAACTCATCCTACGGACTTATTCGAGCATTCAAATCACCAAAATATCATCAAAATCAATGAATTAAACCTCAAAACTCATAGAATGTTCTTAAAACTTCATAAGGCTCAACTATTCCGATTTTTTATCCGAAACACGTCATTTCAAGTCCGTTTTACACCAAATTTCACAGATAACTCACATAACATATATTAAACCTGTTCCGGGTTCCGGAACCATAATACGGGCCCGGTAAAATGGTTTTTCACATCAAAATTCATTTTCAAAACCTTTATATTATTTAGAAAACAATTTTCTTTAAAAATTCATTTCTCGGGCTTGGGACCTCGGAATTCGATTCCGGGCATACGCCCAAGTCCCATATTTTTCTTCGGACCCTTCGGGACCGTCAAATCACGGGTACGGGCCCATTTACCAAAAATGTTGACCAAAGTCAACTTTAATCAATTAATTATTAGAAATTTCATTTTTTCTCAAGTTTTCACATAAAAGCTCCCCGGCTACCTGCCCGGACTACGCACGCATATCGAGGTGAGATTAATGGAGGCTTTCGGGGCCTCGAAACACATATTTAGCTAAATTAACATAGGATGACCTTTTGGGTCATCACAGAATGCGTGCTTCACCTCGGACTGCGGTCTTCTCTTTTTCTTCACCGGTTTAAATCTGGGGTTGACACTCAGTCGATGGGTGGTTATCTCTGGTGCGATCCCTGTCATATCTAAGCTGGACCAAGGAAAGGAATCAATGTTATCGATAAGGAATTGTATGAGTTTTTTCTTGAGTTCGGGTGTTAACCCCGTTCCCAAGTATACCTTCCGTTCTGGTAGATGCTCGATCAATATCACCTGATCTAGTTCCTTGACCATGGACCTCACCAGATCTGATTCCTCGGGGGCGACGAAAGCTCGAGGGGTAAGGAAGTCATCTTCTTCATCCTCGACCACTTGTTCCTCGAGCTCAATCAGGGATATAGACTGTGATTTCTATTTAGCCACATTTTCGTCTTTGATGCTCGACTTCTTCGATGTAGAGGTTGCCTATGTCAAGTCATGGACTGCAAACATCTCCTTCGCTCCGTGTTGCTCTCCATACACCTTCTTTACGCCATCTTTTTTTGGGAACTTCATCATTTGATGAAGGGTTGATGGCATTGCCCTCATGCTATGGATCCATGGCCTTCCAAGCAATGCATTGTACCTCATGTCACCTTCGATTTATTGGGAGGATTATTTCTCCTTTCATTGTTTCTCTTGCCATGTTGAAACCATTAAATACTCGAGATGCAAGTATGATTTGGTCAAGAAACCCGAGCTACTCTACGAATCTTTTGTCTGCGTATCTCGAATCTTTTGTTGCCAATTTGCTTGGATAAACCGAACCCGAGGGGGCTCCCAACTGGTCATCCTCGGCCCTAATCTTCGAATGATGTCGGTCATGCACATCCGCCCAAGTGACGGAGGGGTACTCAATCAAGTATTTCTTTAACTGTCTTGACGCTATCGAGCTCCGCTCATTTAGCCCTTGAGTGAAAGCTTGAACATCCCAGTCATCGGAGACTGGTGGTAACTCTATTCGTTCCATTTGAAATCGGGATACGAACTCCCTTAACATCTCGTTGTCCCTTTGTTTAATTTTGAAGATGTCTTATTTCCTTGTTGCGACTTTTATAGCTCCAGCATGTGCTTTCACAAGTGAATCCGCCAAGATGGAGAATGAATCGATAGAGTTTGGGGGCAGGTTGTGGTACCAAATCATCGCCCCTTTGGACAAATTTTCTCCAAAAAATTTGAGTAGAACGGACTCGATCTCGTCATCTGCCAAGTCGTTTCCCTTTATACCGCATATGTATGTAGTGATATGCTCATTGGGATCGGTGGTACCGTTGTACTTGGGTATGTCCGGCATGCGAAACTTCTTTGTAATAGGCTTCGGGGCCGCACTCGAGGGAAAGGATTTTTGCACAAACTTTTAGGAATCCAACCCTTTCAAAATCGAAGGAGGTCCTGGTATTTGGTCGACCCTCGAATCGTATGTCTCCACCTTTTTTATCATTATCCTCGATCCTTTTCTCTCCTTACTCGATCCTCTTTGTGAGTTCTTCGAGCATTCTCATGATTGTGCGGTCAGCCCCAAATCCATTATTACTTGACCTCTTCGGTATTGGTTTGGTACGGTGAGTAGTTCCTGGTCTTACTACTCTCGGAGTCTTTTGTTGACTTTGCAGCTGAGCGATAGCAATCTGTTGCGCTTGTAACATTTCGAAGATTACTTGGAGGCTGATTCCCTATCTCCTTGACTCTGTGTTCTTTGGCCACCAGGTTGGACCTCTCTCCATACACTTCCTCCGACGTCGGTGCCTAAATCGACGTTTAGAGCAATGTATGAACCAACATCGACTGGGTCAGGAACTAGCACTACCCTAGGGTTAAGCGGTGGCACACCGTCCCCTGAAGCTGCTGCATTATCATTTTCCCCATGGAATCTGAGACCGTCATTACCATGTACTGGTGTGTTTGCTGAGTTCGACATGTTTTAGCCTGAAAACAAAGAATCTTTGACAAGAACAAGTGTGAAAAATAACGAGTGCTATCAAAACCAGTACCGAAATAATCACTATTATCTTTAGCCCCACGGTGGGTGCCAAACGGTATACCCTAAAATCTGAGTAACAATTTAAATTTATAGTGAGGTTTTAAAGATATGTGATTTATCCAATACTAGTTAAGGGAAGTAAGTATTGAGTTGAGTAAGCAAGTTAAACCAAACCAGTATATGAACAAGCCCCGTCCTCGAGCCCAAGTGAACTCGAGAAAAGACCTCGATGAATAGTAGAAATAAACAAAGAGAATATAATAAAGCTAAAGGACACTTTCTGAGAGATGAGCAGAAAAGTAAAATGTATATTCTCCGATGATTAGATGATATTTACAAATAATTGAGGTCCCTTTTATATAGGAGGGGAACCCTAAATAAGGTACATTTGTATTTACAGTAAAGAATCTTTTTGGGACAGTTGTATAACCACCTAGTATGGCTTTGTACTAATTCGTACAAACCTAATCCGGAATTTATGCCTTGATCTTTGTGCCATTGAGAAATTCCCGCTCATTCTGGTACAGATTCATAACGGTACTATTTCGAGGTAGGTCGTGGTCAGCCCTCGATTTGATCCCCGGAGTATGCACTTCTTAGCTAGATTTCATTCCGACTTCGCTTCATTCAAACTTGGGCCCGGGGTAATAACTTGAACTCTGAAACCGGGCTCCCCTGATTTCGACCGTACACAGTGTTGTTCAGTTGTTGCTTCAATTTTCTGTGCCTATCGATATTTGATTTTCTTTCACCGTTCATTAATGATTTGAGGTGAGCTTCTTGCTTGTTCTTTATTCAATTATTTCTGTTTATCTTATGCATCTATGTGTGTCTTTGCCTCTACTGATAAAATTTGACAATAGCAGGGGCGGACCTAGAGCATTGATTACGGATTTTCGTGAACCCAGTAATTTTTGCGTAGACTCTGTATTTATATTAAGAAATTCACTAAATATTTGTAAAAATATCTTATTGTAAACCCAGATATTATTACATATTAATTTGAAGTTACGGTAGGAACCCATAAGCCTCAAATTCTGAATCCGCCTTTGGACAATAGTAATTTTGGGAAGCTCTTCAAAATATGGAGGTACACTATAAGAGAGAAACAAAGAAGTTTTCTCTTTTACATACAAAAGAAGTTACTGAAACAGTTTGGATCCATGCTAATGGAAACTGGGAATCTAATGTGACCTCTTTGTCACACAGGATCATTCAACCGTTTCATTTCTTTTGAATGAATTGTTGGTCTTTATTTGGGTTATCTTGACTGCAGGCCGAGAGACTCTTTATCAGAAATACTGTAAAATGAAATCGCCATGTAAGTTAGGTTTCTCATTTTTCTTAGTATGAACCACATAATATTTAGGAGGCGCTTCATTATTGTTCAGGGCTCCTCAAATAAGACCTGCTAATTAATGTTTACACTGTTTGTAAACTTATAAGTTTCCTTAAATGTTTTCCCAGGTCTTTGACTTTGATAGTTAATACCATTCTTTATTAATTTGTATTTGAAGCTTTTGGTTGAGTTCGAAGTAATTCACCAAGATGACTAAAGAAATCAATAAATATGTATTTGAAGAGGTGCTGAAATCCACTCAGGTAAACTGGTTATATATATATGTCTTAAAAGCTTGTATATGTTACCAAGCTCTTCTTTAATGGAAGCTACTGGTGACTCCGCATCACCTGCTTGAGCAGGGCCCTTAGATGTGGCGCGTGAACATTACCGTGGAAAATCTGGAGCACGATGTAAATGGGAACATTTAGAGCCTTGGTATCCTCGACTATGAATTTCTATATGGAGTGTCTCCATTTGCTTCGGAACAATCAAACACAAATAGAAGATATTCATTCTCTACTCAACTAGTAGAAACTATTAAGTGTTGCTTTTATGAGGATGTAAAACTAAAAGCAAAAGAGATAAAAGGTCACATCGATTTTTGATAATACCAAAAGAAAAAATAAAGCAGAAAAAGGAGGAGTAACATGATAAATGAA
Organism: Nicotiana undulata; assembly: GCA_005239495.1. Lineage (NCBI taxonomy): Eukaryota > Viridiplantae > Streptophyta > Magnoliopsida > Solanales > Solanaceae > Nicotiana > Nicotiana undulata. The sequence continues at coordinate 29,345 of ML265508.1, forward strand.
TGCAAAAGAGGGCACCAAGTGTTTTATCAGAGCTACATTGCGGTAACATCTTACCATAGCTGCAAACATGGTAAGGCAAACACCCACGGGAGTGCAAAACTAATCGGCGATACAAATATAAAATGTTCCAATTGATATTGTCATTACACCTTTGTTTACAATGGTATACTTTTTTATCTCACTTTTATACTTGCAAACAATGACACATAATCTTACGATAAAATTTGAAAGAATAACATAATATGTACTCCCCGCTCCACAACAAGTGATTTTTTGGTTGTTTTCACAAAGATTAAGGAATTCATCATTTTTAGTAATGAAATTGACCATATTAACCTTTACTATCTCTTCACATAAACACTTTTAACACATACTCCAACATTATTTACTCCGAAGGCAATGTAGAAAAAAAGTAATTAATTCAGTCCTAAAATCTAGAATAATCATTTATTTTGGACCACAAAATAAAGGCTGAAAAATCACTTATTGTGGACCGGAGGGAGTAATAAAGTAATATAGCTTTATTAACGTTGGGCCCGGGAAATGCACGGGCTACCTCTCCCCTAGTATTAGAAGAAAGGGGCTTTTGCATCTATACCCGGTTTTGGGGTCACAATTGAACCTATACCCACTTTGCAAAAAAGTTTGCAAGCGTACCCACTTTATGATCAACTTCAGCTTGTCGGGTCTGAAGTTAAAAGAAAAAATGTCTGAAGTGAAAAAAATTGCACTTCAAATGCACTTAAGGCCAAATAGGTTTGAAGTGCAACTAATGGTTTCATCCACTTAAGGCTAATAAGTTTGAAGTGAAATTTTGCACTTCAGATGCACTTAATAAGGCCAATAAGTCTGAACTAAAAAATTGCACTTCAGATGCACTTAAGGCCAAAAAGTCTGAAGTGCAATAAACGTTTTCATTTATTTAAGGCTAATAAGTCTGAAGTGAAAATTTGCACTTCAAATGCACTTAATACCAATAAGTTTGAAGTGGAAAATTGCACTTCAAATGTACTTTAGGCCGAAGGTCTGAAGTGCAACAAATGTTTTGCTACACTTAAGGCTAATAAGCCTGAAGGAAAAAATTGCACTTCAGATGCAAATAAGGTCAAAAAGTCTGAAGTGCAACAAATATTTCCATTAACAGAAGGCTTAAAATCAAATCTAACTTAAAGTTAGTTTACGTGTAAAGTCCTAAAAAGGACGTTCGGCAAATTCAAACCCATTTGGAATGGAATTAGAATTCTTTTAATGAGTTAGATTCAAATGTTTGGAATCGGATTTCATGGAAAGTCCATGAAAGTCGTCAGGCACGTTACCCGGATTTAGATTTTCCTTCAAAATATTCCATGAAATTTATTTTTGGAATAAACTTTGACCTCAAGTAAATCATTATCTCAATCAAATAGGAAAAGGGTTTATAGGTGATGCTATATAAAGGGCGATGGAGAAAATTTGTCGTATCATTATATTTGAGAAGAAAAACTACTTTATGAAAGTGCGAATACAATACAAAGCCAAGAGAGAAAATATAATTACAAGAAAAGTGTTTCTGGTTCTTCTATCTTTGAGTTGAGATTTTTGAGAAAACTTTCAGTACAATTTTTCATACAATTTGTTCGCGTTTCATTGATCAAATAATTGATAGCAAAGATCAGTCTCGGCGTGGATACGCATAGAGTCTTCGCATTATCGAAGAATTTTTGAAACGAGATTCTCTTCACCAGGTACGTCTCAGATCTGACCTTTGACATGTAAATAAATTTTAAACACGGAAAAATCTTCCTAGGATTGTTATTGTCTTCCGCTAGGTGTTATGAACATCTATATGCAATCATTCACTATCTAACTAAGAAATATCCATTAATACTTTCCTTCTCTTCCTTTCTACGTAAGTCGTTGGCATAATGTGTAAACTTGGTGGAGGCATGTATGAACATCATATGCTTGATGCTTTTCTTATATATTCATTAGAGAGTTTTACATGTTTCCGCTCAGTTCGTGCATACATACGAGAAGTCCCGGTCTATCTAGTCCCTTCATCGGTCGACCTGGAGAATTAGTTGAGAAGTTGGGCGATGAACTTAATACTTAAACTTCAAGACGCCCTCCTTGTCTCCTCGTTAAAAACCTCCCCTAGAAAACCCAATTGGGACAAAACTGTGGTGAGAGAAAAATAGTACGACTTGGGGGACGTCCATCTTCAGAAGTTGAAGTATTTGAGGTGGGCGACGTTCCAATTGTTTGGTAGTAGTTTCCCCTCAATTGTTTAGTTGGAACGACCCTTTTATTACTGTCGTCGTGATTTTGTATGGGTCGTCCCAATTGGTTCCCAGTTTGCCTTTCCGTGGGTTTTTGCTTGCTTGTGTTTTGGCTTTGAGTACATAGTCCCCGACCTTGAGTGGCCTGACTTTGGCTTTTTTGTTGTAGTACAATTCTGCCTGTTGTTTTTGAGCTATCATTCTTATGTAAGCCATGTCTCTCCGCTCTTCGGCTTCGTCGAGGCCTTGCCTTCTGCTCTCGTCGTTGCTTGGACCACTCTCGTTTGAGTACCTTAGGCTTGGTTCACCGATCTCGACCGTTATTACTGCATCATTCGCATAGACTGGAGAGTATGGTGTTTCTCCTGTGCTTGTTTTTGGCGTGGTGTTGTATGCCCATAACACTTATGGTTTTCCGGAAACAGTCCCTTGGCATTCTCAAGCTTCTTTTTCATGATGTTCAATATTATTTTGCTGGAGGATTCTGCCTGACCGTTGCTTGCAGAATGATATGGCGTAGAGAGTATTCTCTTGATGTGACATTTCTCGAAGAACTCGACGGTCTTTTTTCCAGTAAACTGGGGTCCGTTGTCGCAACTGATTTCTTGGGGGGTGCCAAAGCGGCATATGATGTTTCTCCATATGAATGTGATAACTTCCTGTCCGCGTATTTAGGTGACTGCACCTGCTTCTACCCACTTGGAAAAATAGTCAGTTAAATCAAAAGAAATTGTACATTACCTCGTCCCGCTAGGAGGGGTCCAACGATGTCCATTCCCCATTTGATGAAAGGCCAAGGCGAGGTGACTGAGTGGAGGTGCTCGCCCGCTTGGTGAATCATGGGGGTGTATTTTTGGCATTGCTCGCACTTTCTGACGAAGTCGCCGACCTCCTTTTCATGGTGGGCCAGTAGTAACCTGCTCGTATGAGGCATTTGACGAGGGCTCGATTATCGGTATAGGCTCCACAGTGTCCTTCGTGTACTTCTTCGAGGATGCATCTCGTTTGGTTTGGTCCAAGGCATTTTTCCTGGGGACCGCCAAACCTTCTTTTGTACAAGTCGCTGTCGATGATGTTGTGTTTGGGCGCCTACATTTGAAGCTTCTTAGCTTCTTTTTTATCGGGTGGGAGCACTCCGTCCTACACATATGAGATAATACAGTTGCGTCAATCCCAAGTCATGTTTATAGTTCGTACCTCGATTTGGTCTATTGATGAATGGAGGAGAGTGACCACGTTCTCTTTTCTGTTTATGTTCTTGCTAGACGTCGCCAGTTTGGCGAGGCCGTTTGCCTCGATGTTCTATGCTCGAGGTATCTGGACGAGTTAGCATTCATCGAAGTCGGGCAGCAACTTGCAAATCTCGGCCTGATATTTTTGGAGCCTTTGTTCTTTTATTTGGAAAGTCCCTATGACTTGATTGACGACGAGCTGTGAGTCACAGCGGAGGATGACACGTCGTGCTCCGTATTTGAGGGCCAGTTTTAATCCTGCAACCACGACCTCATACTCGACCTCATTGTTAGTCAAATCAGGGCACCGTATGGACTGGCGAATTACTTCGCTCGTCGGGATCTCGAGTATGAGTCCAAGTCCGGAACCTGACGCGTTGGAGGCGCCACAGTGTATAGGATCCATAGGTCGGGAGACTCAGGGGAAGTGTTAGAGGCTTCCCTCTCGACTTCGGGCATTATTTTAGGCGACGAAGTCAGCGAGTACTTGCGACTTTATCGTTGTTCGCAGCTGATATGTTATATCGTGCTCACTTAACTCGATGGCCCATTTATCCAACCTACCTGACATTCAAGTTTGTGTAGGATGCTCCTCAGGGGAAAATTCATGACTACCGAGATGGGGTGGCATTGGAAATAAGGTCTGAGCTTCTGTGAAGCTACGACCAATGCCAGGGCTAACTTTTCGAGGTAGGGGTACCTCGTCTCGGCGTCGACCAAAGTTTTGCTAATGTAATAAATTGGAGATTGCGTACCTTTATTAAGAGGCATTCTCTGTGTTCTGCATTGGCAAGTAGTGGGGGCGAGGACAGGTACTCTTTTAATTCTCTTAAGGCGTCGACGCACTCGGCATTCCATTGGAGCCCGTTGTCCTTCTTGAGTACTCCGAAAATTTTGTAGCATCTATCGTAGGATCATGAAATGAACCTCGTCATGCCCGCTATTCGGCCAGTCAGCTTTTGCACCTACTTCTTGCAGGTCAAATTTTCTGGTATTCCCTCTATAGCCTTTATTTGGTTGGGGTTGACTTTGATGCCTCTCAGAGACACCAAAAAGCCAAGGAACTTTCTAGAGGTCACGCTTAAGGCTCATTTCTTAGGGTTCTGCTTCATGCCGTATCGCCTAAGTATGTCGAAGGCCTCCCTTATGTGGTCAATGTGGTCCTATTTTCTTTTCGACTTGACCAACATGTCGTCTATATACACTTCCATTGTTTTGCCGAGCTGCTCTTTGAACATCTTGGTTACTAGCCTCTGATAGGTTGCCCCTGCATTTTTCATCCCTAATGGCATGACTCTGTAGCAGTACGTCCCTTGGTGGGTGATGAAAGTGATTTTTTTCTTGGTCCTCCTCCTCCATGAGGATTTGGTTGTAACCTAAGTAGGCGTCCAAGAAACTTAACAGTTCATGCCCCGTTGTTGCATCGATGAGCTGATCAATGTGAGGCAACAAAATGAATCTTTCGGGAAGGCCTTGTTTAGATCTGTAAAGTCCATGCACATGCGCCATTTCCCGTTTTTCTTTTTCACCATGACCACGTTGGCGACCGATTGGGGGTACTTTTGACTCTCTGATAGAACCATTGCCGAGCAATTACACCTCTTCACAGACGACATCGTTTATTGCAGCGTTTAATTTTCTTCTGGTCTGTCGTACCGGCGGGTATAGCAGGTCGATGTTCAGCTTATGTGTTGCGATTTCCTTCGGGATACCTGGCATATCTACATGGGAGAAGGAAAGCAAGTCTGCGTTGTCAGTTAAAAAATTATGGAATTTACCTGGTTCTGTGAGTTTGTGACCGATGTAGGCTTTTTTATTGTGGTCGCTTTCGTCCAGTTTAAGGGGATCGAGGTTTTCCACTGTTGATCTCGTGTCTTCCACGACGTCGGGGTCTTTCATGATGTCTCTTTGTTTGTCGCCCCTGACCCCGACCTTGCTAATTGCTATGCTCCTGCCTTCGCCTTCCAACTGCTGAGTTGTATGTGCATTCTTGGGCGATGCGATAGCATTCTTGGGTTGTGGGCTGTGCGCTACTCGCTGCAAATCTGAACACTCCCCGCGGGGTGGGAACTTAATGACCTGATACAAGTTGGACGCGATGGCTCTCATGGCATGTATCCAGGGCCGTCCTATGATGGTGTTGTACGTTGTATCTTGGTTCATTATGTGGAATGTTGTTTCCAGGGTGATACCACTGGCCAGAACGAGCAGTGTGATCTCTCCGGAAGTCCATTCAACTACATTGTTAAAACATGTTAGTGTTATGCAGCGTGGTACTATCTTATCCTCGAGTCTCATCTGTGTGAGGACTATGGGGTGGATAATACACGCGCCGCTTCCGTCATCTACCATAAGCCGTTTGATATTGGTGTCTGAAATTCTTAAAGTAATGACAAGAGCATCATAGTGAGGAAAGGTCAAAACGTGGGTATTTGACTTATCGAAGATGATACTTTCTTCGAGGTCGTCATACCCTTCATGGGTGATCGACCGTTTCAATTTGTAGGTGGTTTTGAATTTCACATGATTGATCGTTGTGTCTTCACCTCCCCTGATAATCATTTGGATGGTGCGGGCTGGGAGGGAGGTTTTTGAGGGCCTGGATGTTGCTCCCGCCCGCGGGCAAAATTGGCTCTTCCTCGATCGCTCATCAGCTCCCTCAAATGTCCTTGGTGGAGCATGTTCACTACCTCTTGTCTCAAGGCTATACAGTCTTCGGTCTTATGGCCTCGCTTCTGGTGGAATTCGCAGAGGGAATTCGACTTTCTGGTGTTCGGGTTGGACTTCGCCTTCTGTGGCCATATCACCTTGGGGCTGAGCTTCTCTAGGGCGTAGACTATTTCTGAAGGAGAGACACAAAAATTATGAGCAAATAATAGTGGATACCTCTTTCATTTCGGTGAGTCCCTGTCTGCGGACTAGACAAGCCATCCCCATGGGGGGGGGGGGGGGGGGGGGGGGGTAGGACTGCTGTTATGATGTACGGCTGGTGCCTGTGCGTGTACCTACATGGTCCCTTCGACCGTCATTTTGACGATATTTCTTCGACTTCATCTGGACCGACGTCAACCGCTGGGTTGGTCCGTTAAGGTCGTCCTCGTCTTCTCTCACCTCGGCGTAGTAGGCGTTGTGTATTTCCTCCCAGGTAGTGGGGGGGGGGTATTACATGAGTCTTCTCAATAGTTTTCTATTTTCCCTCGACCCGTTCCTATTAAACCCATTCTGGAAAGCCGCTATCGCTATTCCCTATGACATGTTTGGAAGGCTCATTCGCACTTTGTTGGACCGGGCGAGGAAGTCTCTGAGTCCTTCGCCGGGCGATTGTTTAATGGCGAATATGTCATTCACCTTGTCTTCTGCTTTCTTGGCCTCGGCATGGGCGGTGACGAACTTGTCGGCCATTTCCTCAAATGTTTCTATGGAATGTGCTAGTAATTGTGAGTACCATGTTAGGTCTCCCCCGGTTAGGGTTTCGCCGAACTTCTTTAGTAGTACCGACGACACTTGTTCTTTGGTGAGGTCATTTCCCTTCATTGTCGTGACGTAATGGATGTTGTGGTCTTCAGGGTCCGTTGTGCCGTCATATATTTTTTAAGTATGACAGCATCTTGAAGGTTTTGGGTATGGCATGTGGTACAGCCTCATTACTGTACGACTGTTCCATGAAAAGGCCGACGTCCCGTTTTGGCAGAAGTTTTGGGGCGCCTGGTATCTTATCGACCCTTTCTTGGCGCTCCCTCATTTGGTCGCGGAGTGCGTTATTCTCGTTCTCCATCTCCTCCATTTTTCTTAGAATAGCAGCGAGGGCGTCATTACCTGCATTATTAATAGTGTGAGTGATACATGTTGGAGGAGGAGTGTGTTGCTCGTTAGTTGTTGTTGTGATGTCGACTCGTGCATCATTTTTATTCATTCCCTGAGCGGGTTTGTCGAGTATATTGTTTTAGTGTACTTGTCAGCCATGCCTCTAGTAATTTTTCATTGATGGCGGTGCTTCTTCTGTCGTGGACATAGAGGCTCATTTCCCATGAGAAGCGGTGACGCTGCCATGAGGGGGGTGAGTCACTTCTCCTGGGTTAGACACTTGGTGTTACATTCTCCTCGTCATCTTCGTTAACCTCGTTTACGGTGCTTAGGAGGTTGGTAGTGAGGCTTGCTACTGCTTTCAATTTTTCTTCTCCATTTCCTGCCATCATTAGTTCGTGCAAGCAGGGAAAAAAAGGCTTTGTCGTTTTTTTAGATCTAAAAGGAACTAAAATTTTAACTAGAAAGTTCCCCACATACGGCTCCAAATTGTTTGACCAAAAAGTGTTAAGCTTTTTGTTAAACTAATTAAGTGAAGTGATAATGGGAAATTTCTTAGTTAAGCATAATAATTCTATCTAAAACTAAAAGATATCAATGATATGGGGCCGTATTCAAGATTATTAAATGTCACTAAGGTGTTCAATGATTATCAATGAATGAGAGGATAATGGCAGATAACAAATATCATAAATGGCAATAAATGTAAATAGGAGAAATCAGTCACCTAAATATTGAATGATGTGGATGATTCCACCTTCTGACAATAACGTGTGGTAGCAAAATGTGAGAATGGACAAAGTATTCTTGGATCTTGTGAATGAAAAAGGCAGAATAAACAATGAAACCAATCAAGACAAGCTTTTTGTATATTCTCAATAGTCAACTTCTTACAAGTGTTCTTATCAGAAAAGTGAAGTTCTCTTTTTTGTTCCCTATCTCTTACTATTTATAAGGGATATTCCGAGGAAACCCTAAAAAGTACAATCAGGGGAATATTTAATAGAATATTCCTTTCTGTATTTCTAAGACTATCTGAGCCCTTACAACTACTTTTCTCTACTTGACCACGACCTCAATCTTTCGCATGACGACTCCTCGCTATTGGACTCTGCTCGACCTCGGCCATAACTCGTTCATTTGCATTCGCTGAACCTAGTCGGATTTTGACCCATACAGGGTTGTTAGGTGTTGTCCTAGCTTTTTTAGAATATTTGGTTTTCCTATCTCTCGAGGGAAAGGGCAATATGTTTACCATAATTGGATTTTTTTTCATAGAAGGAAGTTATAAGTCTCCCATATTTGGCTAGTCCCTTTTCTTATAAGAAAATATTTGGACTTCTATGAATTGAGGATCGTTCCTTCTCATTCAGCAGCATCCACAATGTAGTCATATGGGGTTTGAGAGTTGTGTTTATGGGATTTACGGGACAAGTGTTAGTGTATCACTTGTGTTTGCTTGAGGTTGTTCTCTCAATATTTTTCGTACTCTCTTTTATGTAATGAATTGCTCATCTCCGCCGTGGACGTAGGTCAAATGACCGAACCACGCTATATGTTTGTGTCTCTTTTGGTATACTTCTCTTTTGTTGTCTGATTTATGTCGTTCACGGTTTGCTTTACTAGCTTTCGCCTGACATCTGATTTTTTCGGGCCTAACATGGGCTTGATCCCCGGTAGATGCTTAGTTGCAGTTAGTGGGCAACCTAGGATAAAACATTGACCAAGTCCCTGCTCTTTGTATTAATTCAAGAAGACTTACTATATTGGTTTTGTTTGCTATTCAGTATTCTGCATAAAATTTGATTTTTGTTTGTAATAATGAAGGACAATGCTTTAGAAAATTGTTGACTGTCATGCTTTGTCCTGTTTCTTTGGATGAACAGGGCAGTAATTTGCTAATATAACTTCGATCACTGGTCTTTCTCTCGTTCGCAAAGCTAGTTCTGACTTTACTTGCATTATGGCAAGAATGAACTTGCATTCTTAATTCATAGCTGGATATTTAAGAAGAAGAAAAAACTAAAAGGGGAAGCCGGGGGGGTCGGTCTACAGGACAGGCTTGCACCTTATTGTGTTTTCTGAATTAAGAGAGCATCAGTCTTGGGTGCAAACTTCTAGAGGATTTCTTAAACATAGCTGGGGAGCTCCCATGTCTTTTTAGATTAACCTTAGTCCAGACGAACCATGCATTATCCCATGAAATTTACAACAATTCCACTTCATTTCAGAATACAATTACGAAGCCTAATATCACAAATACATATGAGTTTCAGATGTGCTTACTTTCATGATAGAAGCAGCAATTCATGTCCATTTACAAGAGAAACCCTTGCAACGAAAAAAAATACAAAGGTGGGATGATGAATATTTACCTCTATACAGATCCTAAGTAAACCCAAAATTAGATAGACAGGAGAGTTCCCAATCATTGAGTTGATCCAGAAACAATGAAAACTTAACTTTATAAACACCATCATCATGCATCTTTCCTGTCAAGAAACAGCACGTCACTGATTGCCTTCTGAACATTAACTCGGGTGATATTGCTGGCACCTTCCAACAGAATGATCGAATCGGTATGAAGAAAGATGGATGTGAGGACTGCCAGCTCAGCCGACGATTGCCAGTAGGCTCTGTCTTACTGCTGGAACGGAGCACACAAGGGAACCAAATATACCAGTGAGGGCATATGCAATAGCACAGAATGGAAGCGCTTCAGGTTCCTTTGCTGACAAAGCTGCTGTTCCGAGCCCATGAGCACTTAAAAGCAGGAAAAATTAGTCATGTTAGAGCAATATTATAAGGCTTGGATTTTCTTCTAATTCTTAATCATAGTTCAAGTCAAAATGATGGTATTGCCAGGTCAGTTGAGAATTTTTTCTTCCTAAAAGAGGAAAAAGTATGGGGTATTATCACTTTTGGCCCGCGACATAAACTATTTACATTCGGTAGCCGAAAAAGTGTATAAAATTTATATAATTTTTGTATATAACATACATAATGTATATATATATACAAAAAATATATATATATATTTTCGGCTGTTATTTTGAGAGCGGCTATATAGTGTCATTTTCTCAAAAAGTTATTATCATTAACTGTGGTAGTAAACGCCCAATCTTAGATTATTGATATCACTCTTAAAAGCAGCCTGAATGACTAAGATACAGCTATCCTCTGCACAATAGAAAAATGGTTCCTACCTTGACGCAGTTGCAATTCCTCGAGCAATCGGATCATTGAAGCCAAGTTTATCCAGCACTGCCTGAACAAAATTTGCTCCCACCAAACCAGTTAGTACAACAACAGCTGCTGTGAGAGATGTATTCACACCTGAATATTACACACGTAAGAACATTTCAGCATCTTTTTCACTCTTTATTTCCAGATAATCCATGATTAGTCTAGTTTTCATAGAAAAGACAAAATGTTCCTGACCTTCAAAGAAAGAAACAATGCTGAGAGCTAATGCGACAGTTATGCATCGTGGTAGTATTGATACAGTTAAATTTGGCTCCAACCCAATCAGCCGTCCAATGAGAGCGGTAGAATATAGTGAAAATAGTGTTGCTATAATGACAGAGCTGAAAATCTCAGCAGCATGCCGTTTAACAAGCTGGGAGTAGAAAATAGTTAATTAGCATAAGCAAAGACAGGGACAGGTGAGAGCGTGAATCCTCTGAAGGACCACACGTCATACATACACTGGCTGCAACAAGTCAGCAAGTGAGCAAGTTGAGGGGTAAAAGGAAAAGGTTATGTTTGTAAAAAAAGTGCAGGACAAGCAAAACAACTCCAAAATATATCAACCGCCTGGTTTTGGAATTTCCTTCTTCTTTTACCTTTCATATCATTAGTAATTTGCTCATTTTCCTTGTTTTGTTCCATTCTTGTGCAATATACACTCTCCCTCTCCAGTAAACAATAAAATTCCTCAGTTACTATAAATTTCCTTCCTATTAGCAGCCTTAGTTGCAGTTCATTTTTAATTACCTTTCTCTGCTTGAACATTGAGAAGGCAAAAGAGATGATGACTGATCCTAAAAATCCCATGAGAATGTCACCAGCTCCAGGATTAGATGCCGCCTTTGTAAGATAATCCCCTGAATAAATTAGCAAGGTGAAAGTACAACTTTGATTAGGTGAATGGAGCAAATAATGCTGTTTACAAAGTCCAATATCTTGCAACCTCTTGAGTTTCTGCCTGATCAAAAGCCTAAGGCCAATGATGAAACTCCAATCACAGAACTGTTATGGTCATTCCTACTAAGTCAAAATGCTAATCTAAGTTGATATAATAGTTAGTACATAGTTAACTCATCAGATACAAATGTAAGCATAAGAAAATGAGTAAAATAATGACATAGAAGGTAAGATCTTCACCAAGAACTGGATCAAGTCCAGACCGAGAAAGATATCCAAAAGCAATTGCTGCAAGATCTGCTGAGACTGCACAGCAGATAATTGGATGGAAAACCTTCTTTACAGCTGATGGAAGCCTGAGGATATAAACCTTATGAATAAAATAAACAGAAAAATGTACTATTTATTAATGCCGAGATGCTGAATCATACCCTGACCCAACTAAGTAGCCTAATACAGTAGATGAGAGTAGAAAAGGTAGGCATGTTCTAGCACTTGTTCCTAGCGCTGTTGGATAGAAAAGTGCACCAACAAATGACGCCAAAAAGATCCCACTCCAAGTCCACACCTCCAAAGAAGAAAAGGGAGATGGCTTTGACATGGGCTCAGCTGGTATCATCTCGGTCTTTACCATTTTCCTCACAGCTATAGCTGTGAAACCCGCAACACAAAGTGAAGCCAACCAGCCTCCAACTGCAGAATTCCAAAATTAGTTACACATTGTGGTAGAGGGAATGAAGAACCAGAAAGAAGCTGCATCCTTTCTATCACTATATATTCTTTACTAAGAATAACTTATCAATTTAGTAGAAACATGTTCAACTCTAAACATAGTGCCCTTGAGTTGAATGTGCAAACACTTTTGTTTATTTCATAGGAAGATCTTCAGCTATGAGTAACTTAAAAACATTTTTTTGTACACGCCAGCTTAAAGTGTGACTATTATTTCCTGAAGCAAGAGCCTCTAGAAGTTAAATAGGCATATATTAAACCAGACCAGTTAGTTGATCTTAACAGCTGATTCTGCTAAAGAAGCAAAAACATTGCCTTTATTCTATAGAATCAAGATATTTTACCTAGAATGAAACAAATCTTGGCTCCAGAAGCAGCAGGAATATCCTTGACAGCAAGAGGGAGAACAACCAAAGAAGGTACATAAAACAAAGGAAGCCATCTCTGGATAAACAAAAGTGCAGGCTCAAAGAAGTTCATCAATCCTGCTGCAGCCTTAGGAACAACAGAGTCAAGAGCCATTAAAACAGTAAATGTGCAAAACATTCCAAATAGAGCACTTGGGAACTTAATAGCAGCAGCCACAAATGCTTTCTTTAACAACTTATCCATAGCCAGTATGATTCCAAGTGAAACTACTAAATGCAATACTCCAACCACCTACAGCAAAACAAACACCCAAAAAAACATCAAAACTCAAGCTATCCAATCAAAATTACATAATATCACAGAGAGAAAGTCTCAATTTTTATTTTATTTTTGCCTTGTTTGATAACCCTGTGGAGGTAATACTACTGTCTGATCCCATGGACCTGACTAGAAGAAATCTTCTACTAGAGTGAGTTCTCTTAACACACATTTCATTTCTCTTGGTAGGGATGATTTGGACTCCATTAGAGCTCAAATGGGGCTGCTGAGAAAGGACTCTATGTGGGGTTTGTAAGGATTTCAACTTTATTTGAGAGAGAGTTCCTGTTCTTGGGTAAGGGAGATTGGGAAGAAATGAAGGTAAAGTCTTTGGAACAGCTGAAGCTGTTGCCATGGTGGTTCTTGGGAAGTAGAGAATGTAGTTGGAACCATTTTTTAACTGATTTGGTGAGAAATTTGTGTGGACATGAAAGGGAGTTACTTAATAAGAAGATGATTCTTATTCCCTCCATCACACATACAAGAGTGACTCTTTTTTGCCTCTTACCAAACGTAGAAACAGTTTTGTTCGTTGCCTTTTTGTCTCTAGTGAAATTATTGGGGGGCGAAGAAGAGAAAATGTAATTTATTTATATAATGGGAAATAGCAATTCCATGCTTTTTTCTTTGTCGAAACTCCAAATCTAATATTTTTGTTTCTTTGCAATTTCCAGTTAACAATATTTGTCCAGTCTTCATTTAACTTGCTCCTTCATCATCAGTTTTACTTTTTTCATTCCCCTTTGGAATTCATTAACTATTTGACCAACTTATCTTTGAACTTTTCACCTTCTCGTATGAATAATTTTCCCAAAAGAGAGCAGCTAAAATAAGAATAAATCATAAAAAATAGACTGGCACATTTTATTCTCGTCTAAATTGATTTTTCTTATTCTTTCACCCCCTGCTAGGCGTGAATAAGGAAAGTAAGATAAGCAAACTAAAGTTATCACAAGATTGGGGCCTCGAGCTCACTGGAACTGAGGGTCTCGAGGTCGGATTGTAGCAATTAATAATGAACAATAAATGAAGAAATAGTGATATCGGAGGCCTCGAGGGTAGCCTTTGGCAGTTAGTAATGGATAATAAATGAAATGGAATATAATAAATGAAGAACAATAAAGCAGTAGAGTAATTGTTGAGCACGTCTAGACAAGAAAAGCAGAGAATATTCTATTGCAGTGAATATTCATGTCTGTTACAAAATGGTAGGGATCCCCTTTGTATAAAAGGGGAGAACCCCATCATAGTACATGTCTAATTATGACAAAGAAATGATATTGGTACAGTTGTATATCGACTTAGTACGAACTTGTACTATCTCTTGCAGACCTTATCAGTTCTAACCACGTGTCCTTGGGAGTTTCCCGCCTTTCCATGACGACCATCGATTTTTATACTACCTCGAGGTATGTTGTGAGAAGCCTTGGATATACTTTCTCGAGGGATGCACCTCGGGGTCGAACTTCAGACTCTGCTTCGAACCTCTCGAGACTGGACTCGGAATGCCATAGAGGCCCTAAAATCGGCCTTCCCCGATTTTGGCCGTATACAGATGGTCCCCGCGTTTCTTGGAGTGAAATGATAAGAAACAATTTTTGTCACGGCCCAAACCGATTGGCCGCGACGGGCACCCGGTACCTTACTCAACCGAGTACCAACATAACGTGTCTTTCATATCATTATATCATAGGTAAATGAACCGGAGTAAATCATGAGGGAATACAAACTTATACATATGAAGAACGGGCCTATAAGGCCGACATGATTCTTTATATACTCGAAACATAGGCCGACAGGGCCATACAAGTATCCATGTACATGACATCTGTCTACAAGCCTCTAAGAATACATAATATCATAAAGGTCGGGACAGGGTCCCGCCATACTAAGCGCTACATGTACTAATCATACTGACAAAAGAAGCAACTCCGGAGCAAATAGAGCGCACCAACACCTTCTACTGAGATGATAACCTACTTGGAGGACTCTCGACCTGTCTATCAAGACATGCGGGAATGAAACACAACGTCCCCAGACAAAAGGAACGTCAGTACGAATAATGTACCGAGTATGTAAGACACATAAATAAGTATATAATAGACGGGGAAGGAAATATAGAGTAAATGACTCAACATGTAAGTTTGGATAACTCCGTAAATCATGAAATACTTTTAGTGACATGCATATGCATATGAATGTCATGTCGTGCATAGGTATATGTGTTCATAACATCACCAAGCCTCTGAGGGAATTCCATCATATCATCTCGGCCACTGTGGGTCAATGTATACCAACTGATCAGGTGGTGGTACGTATATAATGCCATAAGCTTTCACATATCCCATATCCCTCCCCCCCCCCACACACC